>JACM01043681.1:0-14699 GCA_000787095.1 Periophthalmodon schlosseri
CATTTAAAGCTGCACTGTGTAACTTTTACGGTGGTGGTGGTGGTGGTGGGTCTGTCACCATGGAGATGTTATTGGTTTGTATAATATGGCATGTTTTTTGGCCTTCTGTTGTAAAGTTATGATGTCACAGTGATACAGTCATGTGACCTGATGTATAAGGGTATATTGAGCCTTAGATGTGCCTCTGTGACCTCTGTGTGTAATTAGCTCTGTGTTTGAAACTTGCTTTAATCTGATCCAAACAAAAGACTCAAGCTCCATAGAGTTTATCTGCACTGGCTCAAAGTCACTGCAGCAGAGGTTTAATTACTCCATCAACATAAACGTACTACTGTGGATGTGTATGTACAAAGTGTACATAGATTAACCTTAATGAGCTTTTATGAGCTATTAAAGCTGGGGTACCTCATTTATTCATGTCACGGCGCGGTGGCTAGCACTCTGGTACTCCGGTTTCCCCCATCAACCCAAAACATGCACAATAAATCAAATCCTCCAGCTAACATAAGACCTGGAGGTGGGTCGAGGCCGCAGCGCTGCTCAGTGCCCCTGCGGAGATGCCCCAACAGCACTGAAGAATGGGTCAAATGCAGAGGACAAATTTGACAAATGATGGTGTAATGTAATGTAATACAGGATTACAATATGTCAAAAGTACATTAAAAAGCACAAATTGACAGTACTGACAGTTTTTTTTTTTTTTTTTAATCTCAAATTAGCTTTATATGGTAAAATAGAAATTGAAAGTAGTTTCTCTGTGACTGTGCAGAGTTTAGTTAGCTTGTTAGCTAATGAAAGGAGCATATAAAGGACTCGCCCCACAACAACGACTCTCCTCCACACACAGACTCAGACTTATGTTCTTTAAGGAGAGAGGTCCAGTTGATCTGTGTCTGATCCAGAGTCTGTATCAGTGATAAACGTGAGTCTGCAGCGTCTCTGTGGTTTCACTCTTCGCTGGGTTTATACTGTTTACTTCGTTTTCTTGTTTTAGAGTCAGGTACAAACTAAATATTGATCAGAGTTGTAGATATTGATCAGAGTTGTAGACTTTTATATTTGTTACTAAACTGTAGTATTTGTTACAAACTGTAGCAGCTCTTTCACATTTTAAATTTAGTGTTTGGAGTTTTTACAGAAGAAAATGTCATTACTCGCCATAGACTCTCATATAATGCTGCCGCTCATTCTATAAATTGAGAATGCATAACCTCTATGGATGTTTGGGCTGTTCCAGTCTGAGGCTGTTGCTGAGCGAGTTTTCTGTGTAAAGTTGAAGTAAAAGGTTTGTTCCTCCTGTATTGACCCAGAGCCCTGAACAGCCCTCAGTGAGTTATGGGACACCAGATTCTCAGATCGATATTTGAGGCTCAGGTTAAAAATACAGCTCTTAATGTCTGAGATTACACTGTTTACCCCCAGCTCTGCTCTGCACTCTGCCCATTCAAACCTATTACTCAGCATGTGTCTACACTTTACTTTGGGAGAACTTATATGATGTGTGAGTTGGAGAGTAAATCCTCTGGCAGATATAAGGCTGCACCGTAGATCGCTATCGAAAACGCAATTTGAGACTTTGCAAATATCAAATCACCCATCCATCCATTTTCTTCCGCTTATCCGGGGCCGGGTCGCGGGGGTAGCAGTCTTAAGCAGGGACTCCCAGACTTCCCCCACCCCAGACACTTCCTCCAGCTCTTCCGGTGGGATCCAAAGGCGTTCAAACCACAAAGACTACAATTACTTCAATAATAGAATATCGTCCGGATAGACAAAATATCCTTTATGTAGAAAAGTTGTACTTGTAGTTTACACTTTTACAAACTTGTTCTGAAATGTCCCTGTGGTGAAAAGTAGCTGTTAACTTGAAACGAGGTGGAACAGAGCGTTTTGAGGTTTGGAGATGTAGACGGACTAATAATGCAGGATTACTGAAATGTGTGACTGAAACAAAACACAACTCCAGGTGTGTTTTTGAGACATTCTAACAAGGCTTAAAGCTCAAGAATCCATTTTGTGTAATATAGGACCTTCAAGGAACAGAGCTTACATTGAGAGAAGTTGGTTACATCACACCTGCTTGTCTCCATGGAGATGGTTTGCTGCGAAATGTTACACAGTATGGCTTTAAACTTATTTATCTCCATGGAGACAAGCACGTGGCACAACCAGGGCAAGTTACAGCTCAGATCTGTGGAGGGGTGAGTCTTCTCAAAGTAGGAATGCATGATTTTCAAAGTATTTTTAAGAACTGTAAACAGCAGAAATGAAATTAATGCAAGATATGTTTAATGCCATACTGCAGCACTTCGAGGCAAAGCAACAACTTCGCCATGGAAACAAGCAGGCCCTCGGAAAAAGCGAAAAGTTCCGCAGTGCGCTTTTAGTAATAAGCAAAACAGACATTCTGATCTTATAATGAGAGAAGGTGTTGTTTGAGAGTCTCTTTGTCCATATGACGTGGCCTTTGTGCTCTCTGTACAATTAGTGTGTGGTGTGATTGCTACTCCACAGCTCTCACACGTGCCCTTTGACCCCTGGCTCATTAAACGCAGCGTTACATGTGTATTGGAGGCGGATCAATGCAGAGGCGTGGACATGGACCTGGTTTATGGAGGTCAAAACTGCACATGTCCATTTTGCTCTGCTCCTCTGGGAAAGACCTGAACAGTGGTGTGTGCTGTTTCAAATCGTGCTCTGACGGGTGCACGAGAAGATGAGATAAAACAGGAAGTCATTATTGGAATATGGATTGCGGGAACGTAAATGTCCAAAAGTATATGAACTAGGGCTGCGAGAATAATCCCGGTGGAATCGAAATCATAATTTGAATGGCCGCAGTTAGCAAATCGCAAAGGCTGCCATTTTCAAGTAATTTCCTCCACAAACATGTGTTCTGAAATGTGATTCTTGTTCTAGTTTGTCAGTTCATATTTCAGTCTTTAAAGGGCCCAGATTACGCCATTTTCTGGTCTGCTATAATGTTGTTTCCTCAGCACAAACATACCTGGAGTTGTGTTTTGTTTCATTCACACGTGTTTAACATTTTGAGGAGGTAACAGCATTATAACCTGATTTAAAGCTCACAAGAGCCATTTTTGTGTAATTTAGGACTTTTAACTGTGAACTTTGAACAAAATCCCATTATTAAAACATCAATCACGAATCTAATAGCAATCGCACTGCTTGTCAGAAATAGTTCCCAAAGTGTTCATCTGTTCACCTCTGTACAGACAGTACCTCTGTTGACTCTGAGGTGGAAATATTGACAGAAATGAAAATACAGTTTTTCCCCAGGTATCGGTTACAGTTGGACATTGAAAAATTAGACGATATTTGGCACCAATATTTTTTTCTAAGCTGCCTCAGTCTGTGTGTGCAGTGATGCCATGCATGCTGTCATCATGTCCTTCTAAAAGGTTGAAAATGCTCTGTTTCACGTGATGATGTCATGAGATGGTGCCCTCCTTTTCCAGGAAGTGCTCCTCTGTGTTTTTGAAGTCCACACACACTGTATTCATTTCAACTCACATCTCTTTCTTTTACTATAAGCATTAGTATCTACCAGGTATTGTCTTATTTAAGACCTGCCTTATTTAAACTGATGGACTCCAGTCCATGCAGCCTCTCCATGTCTCGAACCACAGTCTAGTAATGTTTGGATATAGACTAGAGCAGTGCTTCCCAAACTTTGTTTAGATGCAAAGTTACAGAGCTTCACACAGAGGTAGCACAATACAAACAATACAAAATTATACATTATTAAAAGCACAGGTAAATGAGCCTAAAGCCTGTGAATATAAAAAAGTTTTCAGCAGTGGTGGAAGGTAACAAAGTAGAAGTAATAGAGTACTGTACTTAACTATACATTTTAGGTATCTGTACTTTACTTAAGTAGATTTTAAAGTGGATACTTTTTACTTTTACTTCACTACTTTTGAGAGCAGTATCTGTACTTTCTACTCCACTACATTTTCGAACAGGACTGAAAAGTAAAAGTATTTTTTATTATTGTGTGAGACCTGCTGAAAAGTCTGAGGCTTATTTTTAACACGTTCATAATTTGATTTAACAAAAATACACAAATAAAAACAGCCAAAAAAGCTTTTTAAGACCTCAAAATCTGCACAAAACAATTTTACTTTATACTCTTTAAGTAAATTTTTAATCAGGTTCTTTAATACTTTTACTAGTAGATTCATGTCATACTTTTACTTGAGTATTTTTTTGCTTCTGTATCTGTACTTTTACTTAATTAACAAAATTGAGTACTTCTTCCACCACTGTTTTTGAGCAATGTTTTAAAATCAAGTTTTTGCCCCTGCATAATTGTAAATGAAGGAGGTTCCATGAGGAAGGAGCTTGTACAGAAAAGGCCTGATCTCCTCTTGTGGCTGTTCGAGATGTGGGCACAGCCTGCAGAGCTTCTCCACTGTATGGGTGTAGGAGATGATGCAGATGACTAGGAGAATGCATCGTATGTGTCCTTCAAGCTCTTATGGCACCATTTTTTCAAGCCATTTCCTGAAAGTGTGTCATTTTGCACACAGACTTGTTGATGTCACCTGACACCAGCCCGTCCACGTGCACTGACCTTCGGGTGTCAGAGGAGGAAGTGATGTAATAGGATCTGTGTCATGTGACCGCGGGGAAACATGGAGGTCGAGATTATCCGGCGTTTTGTCCTTAATCCTGAACTTTATGGCTTTATTCAAAAACACCACGAGACTTGTGCTGCGATAATGAGACTGATCCTGTCCCTGCGGACCAGCGACCTTCACATCAAACAGGCTTTTATTACCACTTTAATAAGACGATAGGAGATGTGTGAGGGCAACATGAGCAAACATACGATTCACATTAATATCTTTTAGTAAGTTTTAAAAAATGGAAGATCATTGTCTGTCACACATAAACTTTAAGAGTTAGATTTGATAGAATAAGTATCTTGGACTGTTTTTTCCTCCAGTTTGGCAATATTTTAGGTTTCAAATGTTACTTCCTGGTTTGAAATCATGACACTAGGGAATTCCATAACTGTTACCTAGCAACCATGCTGTACTCTGGGCCAAAACTCCTCGGATGTTTAATGAAGTTTCATAGCAGGTGATCAATTTAAAAGCCATCACTGTACAAAGTAGGTAAAAAGTAGATTGCCCATCGCTGTCTGTATAAAATGTATTTATAAGGGACTATGGCGATAGACTGACTCAATATCTCACTTGTTTGCAGTGGTGGAAGGTAACAAAGTAAAAGTAGAAAAGTACTGTACTTAAGTAGAATTTTGAGGTATCTGTACTTTACTTAAGTACATTTTACAGTGGATACTTTGTACTTTTACTTCTCTACATTTGAGAGCAGAATCTGTACTTTCTACTCCACTACATTTTCGAACAGGACTGAAAAGTAAAAGTATTTTTTATTATTGTGTGAGACCTGCTGAAAAGTCTGAGGCTTATTTTTAACACGTTCATAATTTGATTTAACAAAAATACACAAATAAAAACAGCCAAAAAAGCTTTTTAAGACCTCAAAATCTGCACAAAACAATTTTACTTTATACTCTTTAAGTAAATTTTTAATCAGGTTCTTTAATACTTTTACTAGTAGATTCATGTCATACTTTTACTTGAGTATTTTTTTGCTTCTGTATCTGTACTTTTACTTAATTAACAAAATTGAGTACTTCTTCCACCACTGTTTTTGAGCAATGTTTTAAAATCAAGTTTTTGCCCCTGCATAATTGTAAATGAAGGAGGTTCCATGAGGAAGGAGCTTGTACAGAAAAGGCCTGATCTCCTCTTGTGGCTGTTCGAGATGTGGGCACAGCCTGCAGAGCTTCTCCACAACAAAATTGAGTATTTCACCCACCACTGCTTGTTTGTTGAACTTTGATACAGAAATAAAAATGTAAGACTTTGGTGCCACAAATGCACTTTAATAATCTGGTAATGAACATTTATACACCTGCTCCTGTTTGTAATGTCTTAAATGGACCTATGTACTCATTACCACTACTGTTGGTTTTGTATTTTTCTGCATTTGAACAGAGCGTCTGAGTGCTCTCATTGGGCTCCCCCTGTAGAAATAAATAATAATCATGTTTAAAGTGTCAGAACAAATGTGTTTCTTGTGTAAATTGTGGAGAACGTTTGGACAGAATTCTCCCATTATGATGTCATCAATATGAGACTCTCTAAACCCTACTTCCTGTCATTTTCAACACAATTTTCAACTTTCCTTTACAAATTGTTTTTTGATTGGTGTAAAACTATAATTTATATTTACAGCAGGTTTAATCCCACCAAATTAAGTTGAAATTGGAGAATCATCAAAACCTGTAATGCACACTTTAAAGTCATCGATTTGGGGCAGAAGAGCACTGGAGGTGTGGGCTCCTCTGAAGCGCTGTCTCACTTATGTTTATGATCTTTCCTCAGATATGTTCTGTGTTTGATGTCTCCCTCTAGTGGCCCTTTTTTAGTTAAACGCCTCATGTTCTCCCTCCCCTTGGTCTCTCTCTCTCTCCCCTCCCTCCAGGTGTTCCATTTCTCCCTCTCTCTCCTCCTTCTCTCCTCTCTCTCCTCTATCCCTCCCCCATCTCTTCACTTTCACTCTCTCTCCCTCCTTGCCCTCCCCCTTTAGGTGAGTGCTTCCACTGTGTGATCATGTTCATACTAAACTTCGAGCTGACTCCCCCCCTCTCCTCCCTTCTCCTCTCTCTTCCCTCTCTCCTCCTCTCTCCTCTTCTCTCTCTTCCCTGTCCTCTCTCCCCTTCTCTCTCTCTTCCCTCTCTCTCTCACCTCCCCCTCTTCAGGCGATTGCTTTCACTGTGTGATAGACGTGATCCAGCTGAAGAACGAGCAGAGTTTGGTGATCATGTTCATGCTAAACTTCGAGCTGACCTCTCCTCCTCTCCTCTCTCCCTCTCTATCTCTCCCTCTCTCTCCTTCCCCTCTCTCTCCTTCCTCCCTCTCTCCCTCTCTCTTCTCCCTCCCTCCTCCCCCTCTTCAGGCGAGTGCTTCCACTGTGTGATAGACGTGGTCCCGGTGAAGAACGAGCAGGGTTTGGTCATCATGTTCATATTAAACTTCGAGCTGCCGTCTGAACCTCGCCCTCCTTCTCGCTCTCCGTCCAGAGAATTCCAGCGCGTGCTCCGCCTCCCCTTCATCAGTCTGGGTAAGGAGCAGGAGGGTCCCATATTGGAGCTTTATTTTTTGAGCTGATACCGATATCCTATGTCAACAAATGAATATCAGATCACAATTTCATTTCATCTTTACATTGAAGAGTTAAGTTAAGTCATCTGCTTCTTCATAAAGTTTACACTTCACTGTGAATTGGCTCTGTGCACAACAGCGCCTGGCAACCTCACTGTTAGCGTCACTACTTCCTGTTCAGTTCTA
The DNA here is from genome assembly GCA_000787095.1 of Periophthalmodon schlosseri. Taxonomy (NCBI): domain Eukaryota; kingdom Metazoa; phylum Chordata; class Actinopteri; order Gobiiformes; family Gobiidae; genus Periophthalmodon; species Periophthalmodon schlosseri. The sequence goes on from JACM01043681.1 coordinate 7,407, forward strand.
TCGCTATGAGTTTTTTGCAGAGTCACGCTAAAATGAATAAATATTTAAAGATAAGACGGTGGACAGTGACTTTAGGGCGCATGTTTCTGACAACATGTTAAAGACTAAACAAGCAGGTGGTTGTGTCTCAGTGCTAATGCTAATGCTAATTTTGAGGCATGACAAATATTAGAACAACACCTCAAACTGAAATAATTTACATATAAAAATCGGGTAGTCTTTACATTAATCAATTTAAATTTTAATAGGTTTATTTTATGTTTTATGCTTTTAATAAAATTAGCAATAGCATTATAACATGGCTTAAAGCTCACAAGAGTCCATTTTGTGTAATATAGGAATCAGATCAACTGCAAGACCCGCAAATGTATTTTCACTTTTATAAAAATTTTGACAAAATGTACATATCTGGTGTATTATTTCATTGTGGTTTTGATCTTTACTTAAACATAACTTTTTAAACTTAATGTCTGTGTCCTCCAGCTCAGCCCCAGCGACTGCGCCTGCTCCTGCGCTCCCTCTCCCCCCGCTCGGGTGCTCTGTCCCCAGACACGGAGAGCTCGGACGGGGCCCTCCCTCCTCTGGGACACGAGTCTGTGGCCCTGGAGAAGCTACTGTCCCTGGGGGGGGAAGAGGACGGGCTGCTATGGGAGAGAGAGTGGGAGGGAGGAGGGAGAGAGGAGGAGGGAGGAGGGAGAGAGAGGGAAGGAGGGGGGAGAGAGAGGGACAGAGGAGGGAGGGGAGAGGGGGAGAGCAAGGGACCAGCATCGGCACCTCCAGCATTCACTCAACAAAGGTAAACCACTACGACTGCTGTTAAAGACCATGTACTTGATTTTTTTCTATGTATTTGATTATCTGTGTAATCCCTCAGTCGTCCAGGTAGATTCCATAGTGGTCCATGGACGTATACTAGTCTATGTGTCTAATACTTGTTCTGATACATCAACATCACTCTAAAGCTTCAGGAAAGGTTCATTTCTGTCCTGTGAATGTGACTTTTTAGTAGTGATACTTCCTCAAATGAGTATCTAGTTTCAATACTAGTTTTAGTATCGATTAGTATCTGATTTTCGAAAATAAGTCTGCTGTGTACTGGCCGGATCTAGAAACGATCATTTCTATCAGTGACGCTTATCCATGTCTGGGTGAGGTCCGTCTGCACTAAAGAGACCAGCCAGAGTGTTACAGGGCCCTTTCCCACATCTGCCACTAGAGGACAGCAAACACCACTGTGCTGCGTTAAAGTTGGCAGCGTTTCTATCTTATCTTGTTAATTTGTGTTTAAAGAGAGGGTATTATGCAAAATCGATTTTTCTGTTCTAATGTTGTTCCCTCATCATAAACATGCCTCAAGAGGTTTGAGACGTCATCCATGCGTGTTTGAGTATTTTAGCGATCTATCCTGGGCCCTATTTGAACCCTCCTTACGCTTAGCAGTAAGATTCTGTCCAATTCTCCGCCCACAAGCCTGCGTCACTCATAGTCCCACATGACAATTCTCCATAAATATACAAAAACATGATACAAAACTGTACAACAAGTTCGCAAACCTGATGCAATGTGCAGTAGTTTCATTAGTGGGATGCACGCTGATTGTGTTGTAGCGCTCTGGAGGGGGAGTGACGTAGCGCAGAGAGCAAAGGGAGGGGGGACTAAAAAATGAAACTTCAAACTTATTAAACATGTTAGTATATTGTTTTTGGTGAATATAGCATTTTCAAAACAATAAAAGGTAACATGGTGATATAAATATGTTATGTGTTAGCACTTAATACCCCATAGAAGTAAAATACCCCCTCTTTAATACCCCATGGAAGTCGAATACTCCCTGTTTAACTCAAAAGTCGTTTACATACGACTTACTAAACTATGACGACATAATTTCAAATGAGGGGCAGGGGCTCATATTTCTTCACACATAACTGTTCACATTTTAAACACTTGCAGAAGAATTGCCAAAAAGACTGAAATCTGAACTGACAAACACAAGAATCACATTTTAGAGCATGTTTGTAGAGTCTAAACTACAGGGTTAGCAGCTTTTACACAGAATAAGACCCCATGGAGACACAGGAAGGGCATCTGACACACAGGGAGGGCATCTGATACACAAGGACATTTCAGAACATGTTTGTAGAGGTCTGAACTACAGGGTTAGCAGTAAGACTGGAGATTTTGTTGTTTTTGGAGGAAGTTATGGTACTTCAAGAACTACAGTCTTTGTGATTTGTTAATTGCATCAATTCAAATAGTGATTTTGATTAATTTGACAGCTCTAGCTTAAAGTCCTTTCAGTGTGTAACCACGGTGTCTCTGGTTCTTTACCCAGGAGCAGTGAGGAGCAGGACTGTATCTTCCACACGCCTCCTCCCTCTGTGGGCTTCAGCAGCTGCGGATCCCTCAAGTTCTTCTCTTCTCTGGACGACGTGAAGACGGGACCCAAGAGACTGCACAGCAGACACAGCTGTACAGGTCTGTACTACAATACTACTACTACTACTACTACTACTACAGGACAAGAGACTGCACAACAGGTCTATACTACCAGTAGTACTACTACTATTACTTCAGGACACTAGAGGGCGGCACATTGCTCTTAGATGGCTCATTTGGCCCTGTATCTTACAGTAAACTAAACTTTCTCAGTGTTACTGGGGCAGTGCTTTCTCTCCATGCTTCTGTGTCCCTGTGCTGGTGCAGGTGTGCTGAACATGAGGCAGAGCAGTGGTGCTGATGTGAGAGAGTCAGAGTCACGCTGCCGGACACACAGCCAGGTCTGACAACACTCTGAATGTTAAACTGTTATCATCCTAAATGTGATTCACAGCTGTAGTTCTGTTTGTGCAGCCGCTGGCGAGCCCCCTGGAGCACAGAGCCGACTCGTACGTGGCGTTACCACAAGGCGACCTCCTGCCTCCCTGTAAACTGCACCACGTCACTGAGAAAGTGACTCAGGTGAGTTTGAGTCAGAGTTCATAGAGAGTATATGAGTTTGTAGTTAAACATTTGAGCTTTTATCCAAGTGCACTGTGAAGGTTTTCTGAACAATCCACAGTACGGCATTAAATCTGTCCATCCCTATGGAGACAGACACCACCAGGCCAAGTTACAGGTCAGATCTGTGGAGAGGAGAACCCACTTACACTAAGAATGCTCATATAAGTTTAATGCCATACTGAGGTGTAGAAGGTTCCAGAGGTAGTGTTTTTGTGTTTTTGAAAGACAGAAACCATTTTCAAACTGATAGTTCTGGTCTGAGACACTGGGATTTATTTAACATTTTCTACCTTGGACCAATCCTGGATGAAAGAGGCATTACCCCGACTTGTTAATACCTTACTGTTTAATTTTGCAGGCAGAACTCATAGACTGTATATATAAATGGACATAGCTAACCTGCTAGCCTCTGGGTGTGCCTCTGGCTCTGTCGACTCCAGGTCCAGTTCACTTTATATTGAAAAAACTGTCACCTCTCTCTCTGTGACTGCTGCTGTCAGGCTCGTCATTCTAACTTTTCATCGACTCCAGGTCCAATTCACTTTCTATTGAAAAACTGTCGACTCTCTCTCTGTAACTGCTGCTGTCAGGCTCGTCATTCTAACTTTTGTCTGACTTTGTTTTAACTCACTCCTCAATCCACTGGTTTTTATTTCACTATTGTGTCTGTGAATCAAGATATGAACATTAATAACAGACAAATCAGGTGCCTTCTTTCCCCGGGGTCACTTCCGCTAGCGTTAGCAACAGGTTTGATTGACAGCATTAATAAATGCCCGCTCCCTGCCAAACCAGCAATGTGGGTGGGAAGGGGCGTGTACCGTCAACTGCCTCACTTCTGATTGGCTCGTTGGTTGCTACAATACTTGCGCGATTTCCAAATATGGAAATTAGCTCCAGATTTGCCCCTGTAACTACTAGCCTCAATGAGCTTTATTTGGCTGGAGTAGGATGCCATGGGTAACACTCATTTAGCCCACTCTTTATACAGTCTATGGCAGAAAATTAAAATCTTCATGTAGACAAGGAGGTGGCAGAAGAAAAGTTACATACTGCACCGTTAAAAAGGGGGCATTATGCAAAAAAAAAAAAAATCATAAATGTACAAAAGCAGGATAGAAAACAATACACTACAACTTCTCAAACCTGGTTCGATGTGCAGTAGTTTCATTAACAGGATGCATGCTGATTGTGTTGTGATAGTGCTCTGAAGGGGGAGTGACTTTGCATTTTAAGACATTGTTTTGGGGTGAATATAGCATGTTCAAAACAATAAAGGCTAACATGGTGATCCAAATATGTTATAACAATGAATACTCTATAGTAGTGTAATGCCCCCTCTTTTCCTCTTTTCCTCTTTTCCCCTCGATTACTGGGAAAAAACCCTAAACATGATTATTTGGATCATAATTTAAATCAAATATGAAATAATTATGTACAGCCAACAGTCAGAGTAAAGAGAATAGATCATCATTTGTCATGGGGCTTAGTGACTCTTTCATTGTAGATTAGACCTGTGTTTTTGCTAAGGCAGAATAAAAGCCCCAGGATCTTCACTACAGATCAGATCAGTGGAGAGGAGAGCTCACTTACAGTAAGAGCGGTCAGATCCACTGACCCACAAGGTGGCGGTATGATTCCAGCTCCCACAGATGAATGCTGTTGTTGTGTCCTTGGGCAAGACACTTACCCCACCTCACCCCCAGTGTCTGCGTACACTGGTGTATGATTGTGTCTGTGAATGGGTGAGTGGTTCATTGATGTAAAGCGCTTTGAGTGCCTTGAAAGTGTAAAAGCGCTATATAAAATCTGACCATTTACCAAACGTGACCATAATAAGGTAGAAATGGTTTCAGAGGTAGTGTTTTTAAAATCAAGACATTTTGACTCATCCAGAAGCCATTTTCAATCAGATTTATTTTACAATTATAGCATTTTTGTAATGACTTGTGGCGACAGTAATTCACAGGATAACACATTGTGTAACATTGTGTTAATTAGAGTTTGATAAATGTTTGTTCTGCTGGCTCATGGCTAACGAGGTAATGATTTCACATATGCTGTTGTGGTCAGGATTTCCCATGAGGTTTGGGACTTGAGGTCATCCGTCTTTCCAAGGATTGAGTCCTGCATCTTCTTCAGTTTAACCAGAACAAGCCAAATGCAACAATGGAGTTTTCAGGGAAGCTGTGACAAAGGCATTGGGAAGGTTTCGAGTTAAAATGCACTTTTCAACCAGGACTAAATGTAACAGAGATGAAAATCAGGTCACCCATAAGCCAGGTCTAAACAAGGACTACACCAGGTCCAAACCAGGACTAAACCAACCAAGACTTGACAAGGACAGATACTAAAACAGGATTAAACTGGAAGTAGTAAAGAAAAAAACAGGACCTGCAGCATGGACTGGTTTGCAGCCGAGTGTGAAGTGGCTGGGATGAGAATCAGCTCCTCCAAATCCGAGGCCATGGTTCTCGACCAGAAAAAGGTGGCTTGCCCTCTCCGGGTGGGTGGAGAGTCTCTGCCTCAAGTGGAAGAGTTATGCAGTGATGCGGTCGCTATATCAGTTTGTTGTGGTAAAGAAGGAGCTGAGTCGAAAGGCAAAGCTCTCGATTTACCGGTCAATCTACGTTCCTAGCCTCACCTATGGTCATGAGCTTTGGATAATGACCGAAAGGACAACATTGCAGATACAAACGGCTAAATGAGTTTCCTCTGCAGGGTGGCTGGGCGCTGCCTTAGAGATAGGGTGAGGAACTCAGTCACACGGGAGGAGTTCGGAGTAGAGCCGCTGAGGTGGCTCGTGCATCTGTTCCAGATGCTGCCTCCCTGGGGAGATGTTCCACTGGGGGGAGGCCCCAGAGAAGACCCAGGACATGTTGGAGGGACTATGTCTCTCGGCTGGCCTGGGAACGCCTTGGGGGCCCCCCAGAGGAGCTGGAGGAAGTGTCTGAGGTGAGGGAAGTCTGGGAGTCTAAGCAGGGACTCCCAGACTCCCAGCAGTCTAAGCCTTAAACGGCTGCCCCCGCGACCTAGCCCCAGATAAGCAGAAGAAAATGGAATGGAATAGTAGAGAACAAAATTAGGCCACCTAAAACCTAGTCTAAACCTGGTCTAAACAAGGACTAAACCAGGACTTAACCAGGTCTGATCCAGGACTAAATTAGGTCTGCTCCAGATTGAACCCAGAACTAGTAGGACGAGTATAGTGTACCAAGTATACTGCAATTAACCAAATTCAGACTTAACCAGGACTGAAGCAGGGCTAAACCAGGTATAAACCAGTATGGATAGTGAGTTCTTACAGAGCTGTGCACAGGGGGACAAAGGACGGGGGGACATGGGGGACATGGGGGAACATGACAAATGAGGGACCAGAAGCCCTGAAAATAAAGGACATGTGTGAGTCAGACTGTACAATGTGCCAGGTCTAAAGGACTAAACCAGGACTGAAGCAGGACTGAAGGTATAGGTCTAAACCAGGTCTATATCAGGACTACGCCAGGTCTAAACAAGGACTTAACCACGACTAAACAAGGTCTAAACTAGGACTGGATTAGGACTAAACCAGGACTAATTAGATATAAATTATGAATTAACTACAAACATTTGCCCTGGCCCCATCTCAGTTAAACACTAGAGGGATATAGGAGGATGGGAGGGCATCTGACACACAGGGATATAGGAGGATGGGAGGATTCTGATGTATGAAGGTGGAACATAAAACTCATTTTTTATGGAAAGGTGACTTGTGCTTGTTGCCCCATTTAGCTCGGATTGGGGGATGGATGGAGGGATGAGGGAGCAGGGGGGGATAGATGGAGGAAGGAGGAGGAGAGGGGGAAGAGGAGAGAGGGGTTGGAGAAAGAGAGGGGACGAAGTTAGAGATGGCTGCGATGGGAGGAGGAAAGGGGAGGAGGGGATAGATGGAGGGATGGGGAGGAGAGAGATAGGAGGAGGAGAGGGCGGGAGGATGGGAGAGATGGAGGGATGGATAGGAGAGGGGGATGAGGAGAAGGGGGCTGGAGGAGGAAAAGAGGAGGAGGGGAGAGAGCAGAGGGTGGAGGTGAAGGTGGGGTGGGTTATTTTTATTGCTGTAATTAGTTGGAGCCTCATATGTGAGGCCCGGAGCAGAGACGACCTAAAATACCTGTTCATTTGCTCCGATCAGTTTAGTTCAGTGTTTATGTCACTGGTGATTCTCAGGATTCATTTAGTGACCAGTGAAAGCACAAACAAAAAAAATCTGAATTGAGACCTGCATGCAACCTAAACCAGGACTGAACCAGGACT
>KN477668.1:2696-16519 GCA_000787095.1 Periophthalmodon schlosseri
GTCAAAACCAGGTCAAAACCAGGTCAAAACCAGGTCAAAACCAGGTCAAAACCAGGTCAAAACCAGGTCAAAACCAGGTCAAAACCAGGTCAAAACCAGGTCAAAACCAGGTCAAAACCAGGTCAAAACCAGGTCAAAACCAAGTCTAAATTAGGTCTAAGCCCGGTCTAAACCTGGTCTAAACCCGGCCTAAACCAGGACTCACCATTGGGGGGTTTCCTGCAAACTCGGGCACAGCACAGTCGGATCCGTTCTTGCCCCAGTCCTGGAAGCGATCGGAGCAGTTCTCTGGATTATTGGTCTCAAGACTCTGCAACGTCTGACCACGAACTATACGCCTGAAATATACACATATACAAGGAATACAACATAAGAGAAAGTACTACTACGACTACTGTCACTACCACTACTACTGCTACTACTACTACTATAGCATACGCATGAAAATTCAAGAAATGCATTGTAAAGAAAGTACTACTACTACCATGAAATATACAAACTACTGCTGTCATTTTATTGTAATTGTTCTACGCTACTGTTCCCCAAATTTAAATAAGGTGCAGCCCAGGTCTAAACCAGAATTATTAACAATTAACACTACTACTATTACAACTAATACTAATATTGATACTACTACTACTACCACTCCTACTACCAGCAATACTTCAATGATGCTACTACTATTCTACTGCTAAGGCTACTGCTACTCACATTTAAACAAGATCTACATTAACCCAGGTCTAACCCAGATCTAAACCTGGACTACTACTACAACAAATACTACTACTAATACTCATACTACTAATACTACTTCTACTTTTAATAAGGCTGGTACTAAGGCTACTGCACCATATACAAGATCTAAATTAACCCAGGTCCTGAACCTGAACTAAACCAGAACTGCTACTAAAACTGCAACAATTACTACTACTACTACTACTACTACTACTACTACTACTACTACTACTATTACTACAGACATGCAAACATCCAACTCAAGTCCAAACAAGGTATAAACCAGATCTAAACCAGGCCAGAAACTGCTTCTTCTACTACTACAACAACTACTAGTACCACTGCCAACATCCAAATATCTAACTCAAGTCCAGCCAAGGTCTAAACCAGGACTAAACCAGATCTAAACTAGGTCTAAACCAGGTCTTTTCGCACTGGAATCCGTGGAAGACAAGTCCGATGAAGAAGATGACGAAGAGGTGGTGCGTGAACCAGAAGACCTCGAAGTACGACCTCCGGATGACCTCTGTGGAGGAAGTGATGATCAGGATCAGAGCCAGAGTGATGACTACGCCCGTCAGACCCGCGACTGTGGTGAACATGACGATGGTCTGGGTCTAAAAGAGAGAGAAAACAGGGTCTACACCAGGACTGAACCAGGTATAAGCCAGGTCTAAACCAGGTCTAAATCAGGTCTAAACCAGGTCTAAACCAGGTCTAAACCAGGTCTAAACCAGAGTGATGACCACGCCTGTCAGACCCGTAACTGTCCTGAACATGACAATGGTCTAGGTCTAAAAGAGAGAGAAAACAGAGTCTGAACCAGGACCAAACCAGAACTAAACCAGGACTAGGACTAAACAGGGGCTATGTCAGGACTTGACCAGGAATAAACATTAACTTCCTCATTCCATCACAGTTTAAGTAATCAATAGGTTAAAGTGGGCCACGACATTTAAAAAGAGAAGTGAGCCAGGACTGAATCCTGGTCCTGGACTAGATTAGGACTGAATCAGGACTGAACCCGGATTAATCTCAACGTTATAAATATTGTATTTAAACAGCACTTTTAATAGAATCCTAAAACCACAAATGGGAAGTCTAATGAGTGAATTATAAACTCCTTGGTCTTTGTAAAGCAGAAGTCACTGATGCAAAATGAGGAAGTGTTTTGAGGAAAAGATCATCTGAGGAAATGGAGGAAATGAAGAAAACTTAAACTTAAACTAATCTGGTGTAATTATATTTATTTCATTGGGACATAGTAACTTCTCTGTTTTGATTTGATGTTGATATAAGGACTAAACTGGATCTAAATCCGATCTAAACCTGGACTAAAGATGGACTAAACCAGGTCTAAACCCAGTCTAAACCTGGTCCATACCCGACCCGAATCTCATTGGTGCATATTGGGTTTAAAACTAGTCTAAAGCAAGTTTGAACCTTGTCTAAACCTGGATTAAACCTGTCCTAAACCCGGTCTAAATCTGGTCTTTATCCTCTCATTGCTGCGTATGGAGTCTAAACCTGGTCTAAACCCAGTCTAAAACCGGTCTAAATCTGCTCTAATCTCAATCTAAACTCGGTCTAAACCTGGTGTTACCGTCTCATTGGAGCGTATGGGGTTGAGGAAGGAGGCGTTGTCGTTGTTTCCGATCTGGGACAGGATAAAGGGGAGGGTCTGGTTCTGGTCCAGCTGAGCGTTCATGAAGAACTCAAAGTTAAACAGGTGAGCGACGATGTGCACCGCTGCAGACACAGAGAATATGATTATTTATACATCATATATTTTGACTTGAATGAACAAGTATCCTCCATCAAACCTTTAATCTGTGTGTATATATATATGTATGTAGTACTTTCACCATGTGCACCGCGGCAGAGACAGAGGCACAAATCATTTATATTAAATTAGACAACTAACCATCCATCAAACCTGTAAAGGTCCCATATTACGCAAAACTGACTCATATGAGCTTTTAGCCATGTTATAATGTTTCCTGATCACAAACAGACCTGAAGTTGTGTTTGGTTTCAATCACACGTTTGAGTAATTCTGCATTATTGGGCTGTCTACAAATCCAAACCTAAATCAAGATATGAACGTTAATAACAGACAAATCAGGCGGCTTCTTTCCCCGAGGTCACACCCGCTAGCGTTAGCAATAGGTTTGATTGACAGTGTTGCTAAGCGCCCGCTCTGTGCTAAACGAGCAATGCGAGCGGGAAGGGACATTACCTTCAACAGCCTCGCTCCAGATTGGCTCTTTGGTTGCCGTGATACTTACTACCGGAATTTTAAATATGGAACTTGGCTTCAAAACACGCACGAATGAAACAAAGCACACCTCCTGGTATGTTTGTGGCGAGGAAACAACATTATAACATGGATAAAAAAATGAGTGTAACCTTTAAAGTCTTACCTGTGTGTCTATATATGTCTTGTATTCACTTTTGTGCAGTATCTGTGTGTATTCGTAGTACATTGTGCAGTACCTGTGTGAAAGGCGATCATGTAGGCCACCAGTTTGTGAAAGGTGAGGTTTCTGTCCAGCTGTCGAGCGGCCGTGCGACTGCAGCACTGAGAGAGCAATATGAACAGGAGAATGAAGATGACTCAAACCTGCATGAATCACTCCACATACAACACTGGGTGAGTCAGCTTTGCACAGTCTCCTTTAAATGCCATAACCTGTTATAAGAGTAAAAAAAATGCACTTTTTCCTTTAATATAGCTCTGTAGTTCTGTTAAGGACACAGACTATTCTAAGGGTGTGTTTACATCAAAATTGGGACTAAACTGGGACTAACCCTGGAACTTATTCTGGACTAGACCAGGACTAAACCATGACTAGAACTGTATTTTTTCAGTATCAATACTTGTTTAAATGAGTATCTAGTTCTGATATTACTTTTTGCATTGATTAGTATATTTATGCTGTTAAAATTACCTTCATATACCTTAGATTTTCCATTGCATGTCTATGAGAAAAAGTATTGAAAATCAGATACTAATCGGTGCTAAAACTAGTATCGAAACTAGATACTCGTTTGAGCAAGTATCGATACAGTCCCATTCACAGGACAGAAATGAACCTTTCCTGAATAGATTTAGAATGATCTTGAGCTGTACCAGAACAAGTATAAGACACATAGACTAGTACACGCCCATGGACCACTATGGAACCTACGACTGAGGGATTACACAGATATAAGGCCACATGGGAATAGAAAAGAAAGTACTGCCATTTAATGTTGAAAATCACATTCTATCGACTAAAGAATCATCGTGGTATCGAGCCCATTCCTTAGTATCGAAAGTGAGAGATTTGAGTATAATGTAATATCTGTCTTCTAGTACCTGTATGGTCCCTCTGAGGAAGGAGAGGAGGTTTCTGCAGACTGGGAGCAGGATCAGCATACAGTTAAAGTTCAGACAAGCAGCAGGAGCCCGGGCCCAAGACAACGCATGCTGTGGAGAAAGTATGCAAATATACAAAATACTGCATTACACAGTACTGTTACTTTGCCTGGTAAATATGGACAGAAGTCAGAACCAAACACAGTCATCCAATTAGATTTGTTTATTTCAGTGACGCATTTGAAATGAAAGAGCTCATTGGTCACCCATCATTTTGAACAAAATCACATTTCTCTCACCTTAGATTAATAGAGTTTAGTGCTTTCATTCTAGAAGTGATTTAGAAGGGATAGCTTTAATATATTGTACAGTGTAACAGTACTTTTACTTGTGTAATATATAGTACAGTGTAACAGTACTCTTACTTGAGTAAAAGTTGTGCTTCCTCTTCTCACTTTGAGTGAGTCTAAAGTGTCTTGAGCTTTATGTCGACAATATGAAATGATCTGAACATTTGTGTTTCTTGAAGCTCCTTCAGATATGATTTAGTTTGGCTTATTTCAGGTTTTGTCCTTCACATTACAGTAACTTAAAATTATAAATCAGATGTTAGGTCCAGACAGTCACTCTTAAGTAATAGTTTCCCTAAATAGTTTTTACTCATACTAGTCATTTATTGCACCACTAGTTTCTACTTAGCAATATTATTTTGAAGCAAAGATGCTCTAACTTAAGTACATTTCTTGGCTACTTTACCACCTCTGACCCAAATGTACTACTACTACTACTACTACTACTACTACTAGGACTACAGTGAGGTCATTAACAGTAAAAGTTATGCAGAAACAGCTGTGAATTTGGGGGAAGTGAAAACAAAAGGGGCTTTTTGTATGGAAATAGCTCATGTTCAGTGTGAAAGAAGCTAGGACTAAACCGGGACTTAACCAGGACTAAATCAGGACTTAACCAGGACCAAACCAGGACCTAACAAGGACTAAACCAGGACTAAACCAAGACTAAACTAAATTCTAAACTATACATCCAGGACTAATTCAGGACTTAGAAAAAACCAAGAAAGGGACTAAACCAGGACTAAATCAGGGACTGAACCAAGGACTAAACCAGGGACCAGACCAGGACTGAACCAGAATTAAACCAGGACTAAACTAGGACTGAACCAGGACTCACCCCGAGCAGCACTCTAGTGTAGAACCATCTGGGGGTGAGGAAGGCCATGTAAAACTGAACAAACAGGAACGCGTTGATGCCCAACCAGACCAACTGAAAGAAGAGACAACATAGGATTTATTTTAAAGAGCACCATGTAACATTTCTGCTTGTCTCCATGGAGATGTTGCTTCTTTGCCCAGAATGACCCACAGTAAACTGATTATCTTCATGGAGACATGGTATATTTCAGCAATAAAGACACCGGCGATTGATTCAATTTGAGATAGATAGCTTTATTAGCCATATTGTGGAACATTTCAGGCAAAGCAAAAGCATCTCCATGGACACAAGCACCATCGCACCCTCCACCAGAGAAGTTACTTTATTACAACACAGGGCTGGGCAATTCATCGAATGAAGTCGAAAAATTGAAAAAACGTAAAATGGAGGATTATTATGAAACCGGTTTACTTCTGACTTTTTTACTTCCAAAGCACGATTATTATTTGCTGTTACTGACATTATAAAAAATATATCTGTCCAAATGTACTTGAAGGCAGCTTACAGTTTCTTAAATACTGCTCAAATCAAATCAGAATGATCCAGTGTGTGCAAACAAAATGATGTTTATGTTTTTGCCCTTTGCCCTTCCCCACTGCAACAATACAACAGTACAACAATACAAACTCAACATACACAAGAGTTATAGAGGAGTGCTAAGAGTACTGTAATAGTAGTTTCTTTATTTCAAATGTAAACTTTAACCAGTTCTGTCCTGTTCATTTTGTGAATAATAAAAACAAAACAAAAAAAAAAAAACAACAAAAAACAAAACTCTATTTTTTAATCATTTATTTTTAATTGAATGCACTTTTCTGTTAATTTGTAGGTATATTTTACATGCAAATATCACATAAGTGCACTTAAAAAAACACAATCAAAATTACAATGTTACTCAAATATTAATAAAAGCTATTATTAATTAAAACGATTATGAATTACTACTGAAATAAAATATAAAAAATGGGGACCACATATATTAATATTATTGACTTTAAGATTCAAAGTCAGACACAAAAGAGTTACGCTTCCACATCTCTCCATATTTGACTGTCTGTTACTTAGACTAAAGACTAAAACAGGTTTACAAAAATGTATTCAAAAATATAAAAATACTTACAATGACAAAGATAGAAAGTCCTTCGTTGGCGACAAAATTCCCCATAATTAATACTTTTATTTATTTATTAATTATTTTAAGGTCTGATATTCAGTTGAGAAATGAACAGAGGAGGGGAGAGACTAGAGTGAACAGAGCAGAGGGAAAGACCAACATTTCAGATGAATTTGGAACTCTCTGATTGGACGGAAACCAGGAAGTGTGAAGCAATTTTAATCAAATAAGGAAATACAGGCTTATGAGAAACTGTGGTAAATATAAAAAGAGTGATAAGAAGTATTTGTAGTAGTAGTGGGTACTATCAGAAGAGAATGTAACAGTAATTAGTTAGTAGTTAGTAGTAGTGGCAGTGAAAGTAGCAGTAGCAGTAGTAGTAGTAGTAGTAGTAGCAGTAGTAGCAGCAGCAGTAGCAGTAGTAGCAGGAGTCGTAGGAGGAGGAGCAGGAGTGTAGCAGTAGTCGTAGTAGTAGTAGCAGTAGTAGTAGCGGCAGGGCTAAAATAGCAACTAATCAACTTCTGAACCAGGAATAAAATATATATAGTACCAATGTGTACTTTTGGGATTAGCCCTGACTGAAAACTTGGTTTAATCCTGGTCTAGAACTTGGTCTAGTTCTGCTAGTCCTGTCAGTTACTGTTAGACCAGGGGTAGACCTGTTTTAGTCCTGGCTTAGAGCTTGGTCAGTCCTGGTTTAGTCTTGTTTTAGTTCAAGATGTTAATACAACTTTTGTCTTAACTTGAGTTCAGCTGTTGGTCACCAGTTTACACGTTTACCAGTACTATTTTTTGATTCCAGGTGTGTGGTTTTTCAAAGAGGAACTTGCTTGAGTTGAAGTGAAGTAAAACCATGGTCCATTGCGTATTTCCTGTTTCAGACTAAACTGTTAGCCCGAAATTTGAATTTAAATTAAACCAAAGCAAATTATAATACTGCTCATATTAGTGCAGATGCTATATTTTGCATTGAGATGTTATTGCCTTGCCTGGAATGTTCCACAGTATGGCATTACAATATCAGATCTGTTGAGAGCAAGCCCACTCACAAAAAGAATGCATCTTATTCAAAGTATTTTAACATCTATATTTTAAAAACTGCTACTATTATTCTACAACTACTGCTACTACTTCTACTACTACTACTACTACTGCTACTACATATTGTAATCTGGACTAACCCTAGACTATATCAAGACTAAACCAGGACTAAATGAGAGACCAAACAATATTCAAACCTGTGTAACAAGGATAAAAGGGTAAAAACCAGGACTAAACCAGAACTAAACCAGGATCAAACTAGGACCAAGCAGGAACCAGACCAGAATCAAACTAGAACCAAACCAGGACTAAATCGAGACCAAACTAGGAACTGAACCAAGACCAAACTAGGTCCAAACCAAGACTAAACAAGACTAAACCAGGACTAAACCAGGACTAAACAAGCACTAAAGCAGGATTAAACTAGGACCCAACCAACCAGGGTCAAACTAGTACTAAGCCAGAACCAAACCAGAACCAAACAACTAAACCAAGACTAAACTGGACTATTCCGATCCTTATCTTAAGAATAGGCTGATAACAGAATGCATGTCTCCTATAGGGATTATTCCAGTGATTTAGCAGCTCTGTTAAATGAATGTAAACATATGGGATCGTTAGCATGCTTTTGTATTCACTGACCTCATTAATGGTCTCGCAGACCTGAAAACATTAGATTTTTATAATGAGATTCCAATGTGCCGCCTCTGATTGTATGAGTCATTTCAGTCCTATGTATTAACATGTGACGAGCAGAGATATTAATGAAGACATGGAGTCCTGTTTAATCCTGTTTGAACCCGTATGTAATCCTGATTGAGTCTGGTTTAGTCCAGATTTAGTCCTAGTTTAGACCTGGTTTGGTTCTGGCTCAGTCCTGGTTTAGTCATGGTCAGGTTCTAGTTTAATCATGGTTTTGGACCCGGTGTAGACCTTGTTTGTCAGTAGATTGGTCCTGTTTTAGTACAGTTTTAGGTCTGATTTTGGCTCTGGGTGTGTTCGGTTATGGTTTAGCCTTGGTTTAGACCTGGTTTAGACCTGGTTTAGTCCATAATTTAATTCTGGTTTTGGCTCTGATTTTGTCCTGGTTTAGTTCTGGTTTGGTTCTGGGGTAAACATAGACCTTGTTTATGAGTTAGCCCAGACTTAGTCCAGTTTTAGTCCGGGTTTACATTTGGTTTAGTCATGGTCCAGTTCTAGCTAAATCCCAGTTTGGACCTGGTTTAGTCCTGGTTTAGTTGGTGGTTTTGCTTTAATCTTGCCTTAACTTCATTCTATATATTGTCTGATTTTGTCAAGTTTTATTTCTGATTAAACTGGTTCAACTTAATCCTCTAGACGA
The DNA here is from genome assembly GCA_000787095.1 of Periophthalmodon schlosseri. Taxonomy (NCBI): domain Eukaryota; kingdom Metazoa; phylum Chordata; class Actinopteri; order Gobiiformes; family Gobiidae; genus Periophthalmodon; species Periophthalmodon schlosseri. The sequence goes on from KN477668.1 coordinate 11,520, forward strand.
GGGTTAGACCTGGCTTTGGTTTAGTTCTTGCTTAGTCCAGGTTTAGTCCTGGTTTAGTCCTTGTTTAGTTCTGGTTTAGTCCTGGTTTGGTTCTGGTTTAGCCTTTTAGTCCTGTTTAGTCCTTGTTTAGTTCTGGTTTAGTCCTGGTTTGGTTCTGGTTTAGCCTTGGCTTAGTCCTGGTTTCACTCTTTAGTTCTTCACTTAAAGCCTGTATAATGATATTTAGGTCAGTGCATTTGTCCAATCACTCTAATGTCCTCTGTGTTACAGCACTAATGACTCTATTAGATCAAAGTACTTCTGAGCCTATTCAAAGCAATATCCCGGTGTGTAGATACCCTTTCATCCATTCATTTCTGCTTATCTGGGCCAGGTCACGGAGGCAGCAGTCTGAGCAGGGATGTGGAGGAGCAGCGGCTCTACTCCGGGCTTCTCCAGTGTGACAAAACTCCTCACTTTATCTCTAGAGGAGCTCCCAGCCACCCTGCAGAGGAGCCTCATTTTGACTGCTTGCCTTTGGGTCATTACCCAACGCTCATGACCATTGGAGTAGGAACAGAGATCTAAACCAGGACTAAACCAACTCCCACCCTCCTATATTGCTGTGTGCAAGATGCCCTCCCATCATCCTATATCCCTGTGGTCAGATATACCACCTCCTTACTAAGCAGAGGAGAGGCTAACCACTGCCGCTGTATTATATCATGCTGTTTCTGGTTGAGTGTAATTGTGTTAAAAGCAGAGGTGGTTCATCATAGAGACAGGCGCTACGACCTCTGACCCTTTCCCTTCCGAGAACTGGATTAAACCAGATTAACCACGACCTTCGCAGATTACACATACGACTCGAAGATAAAATAATGAGGGGAGTGGGCTAGTCCTGGTTTAGTCTTGGTTTATTCCTGGTTCAGTCCTGTGTAATCTTGGTTTAGTCCTAGTTTAGTCCTGGTTTAGTTCTGGTTTAGTTTGGATTTAGGCCTAGTTTAGTTCTGGTTTAGCCTTTATTTAGGTTTACTGTTACAGTCATGCTGTAGTTCTGCTTCTCCTAGTTTGCATAGGCTTAGTCACTTTCAGACTTGTTTAAGTTTTGGTTTAGTCCCAGTTTAGATCTGATTTAAACCTGGTTCAGTTCTGGTTTAGTGCTGGTATAGTCCTGCCCTTCCTAGTTTAGAATAGGTTTAGTTTGGTTAGACCTGCTTAATATTAGTTAAGACCTAAATGTCCTGGTTCACTTGCACTTAGTCTTGTCTTAGTCCTGGTTTAGACTTGGTTTAGTCCTGGTTTAGTCCTGGATTAGTCCTGGTTTAGTCCTGGATTAGTCCTGGTTTAGTCCTGGATTAGTCCTGGTTTAGTCCTGGATTAGTCCTGGTTTAGTCCTGGATTAGTCCTGGTTTAGTCCTGGATTAGTCCTGGTTTAGTCCTGGATTAGTCCTGGTTTAGTCCTGGATTAGTCCTGGTTTAGTCCTGGATTAGTCCTGGTTTAGTCCTGGATTAGTCCTGGTTTAGTCCTGGTTTAGTCCTGATTTTGTCCTGGTTTAGTCCTTTCTTAGTCCTGGTTTAGTTCTGGTTCTGGTTCTTATTGCTTATTGTAAGTATTTTGAGTTATATAAATTCTGTGCATAACATTGCCCTCTTCTGGTCATGCAGTGTCAGTAACACCCAAAGAACTGAACTTTTTCAGTTGAATACACATTAATCACAGCTGTTATGTCAAACTGTTGAGTCTAGCTGGTCCAGAACTGGTTTTCATTTAACTTTTGTTTCTGTATTATAGATGATTCCACTCTTGGTCTTAGTCCTGGTTTAGTTCTGGTTTAGTCCTGATTTTGTCCTAGTCCTAGTTTCTGTGGTCTCTGAGGTCTTCCTTGTTTTAAACATGATCAAATGAACTGGAGACAAACACAGTGTTTAATATGTACTGACCTCACTCCCCACATGAACCAGGACTAAAACAGGACTAAAACAGGTCTAAACTAGGTCCAAACCAGGTCTAAACCAGGTCTCAACCAGGACTAAACCAGGACTAAAACAGGTTTAAACTAGGTCTAAACTAAGTCTAAACTAGTAAAACAGGTTAAACTAGGTCTAAACTAAGTCTAAACTAGGTTTAAACCAGGCTTAAACCAGGTCTAAACCAGGACAAAAACAGGACTAAACTAGGTATAAACCAGGACTAAACCCGGTGTGAACCAGGCCAAAACAGGACTAAACCAGGTCTAAACCAGGTTAAACCAGGACTAAACCAGGACAAAAACAGGATGAAACCAGATCTAAACCAGATCTAAACCAGGTCTAAACCACCTCTGCTCTGACACTGAAATCTGAACTTTAAACTAATCCAAGAATCCCATGTATTTCAGCACATGTTTGTAGAGGTCTAAGCTACAGGGTTGGCAGCTTTTACACAGACATTATATTATATTATTCCATTGCCTGTAGAATTCTCTTTTCTGTTTGATGGTTTTAGTTGAGTTCAGACTGTGTGTTCAGACAGTTGCTTCTAATGGTGCAGCTCTGCTGGTGGTTCACAAATAAACAATAGACAGGTTCTATAATTGACAGTGTCCACTCTGATCTCTATCACTTCTCAATTGATAGTGTCTCAATCACTGTCACTTTCTCCATGTCCCCCTCCCTTTCTCTCCCTCCCTCTCTCGCTCTCTCTTTTCTCTTTCGCTCTCTCTTTCTCTCCCTCCATTTCTCTCTCTTTACTCTTTCGCTCTCCCTGTTACTCGTTTCCTCCCTCTCCCCCTCGCTCTCTCCTCTTTGTTCTCCTCTCTTCGCCCTTTCTCCCTTTTCCCCCTCTCCCTTTCTTTCTCTTCTCTCTCTGGCTCTCCCTGCACACCTCTCTCTCCGTCTATCTCTCCCTCTCACTTTTACCCCCTCTTTCTCTCCCGTTTCTCTTTTTTCTCTTTCCTCTCTTTCTGGCTTTCTCTGTCACCTCTCTTTCTCCCTGTTCCTTCTCTCTCTCCTCTCTCTGTTAATCCCCCTCTTTCCCCTCCCCTCTCTCTTTTTTCTCTTTCCTCTCTTGTTCTTGCTCTCTCTGTCACCCTTCCTCTCTCCTCTCTCTCTCTCTTTCTCCCTGTTCCTTCTCTCTCTCTCCTCCTCCCTCTCTGATTCCATATTCCTGATGATTATTCACGTGTTGCTGTGGTCACCGTTGCCGTGGCAGCAGATTCCCGTTAATCCCAAACAGCGCAGTGATCCGATGGAGTCTTTTGTTCATAATAAACCGCACTCTCCTAAATAACCTTTACCTGCTGTGTGTACATGGGGGGCATCTGGCTTTTTCTATGCAACAGTGCATATATGACAGGTTCTCATGTTTTTCTAATTCTGACTTGGTTTGGTGGATAGTACCTGTGCTAAATATTTATCACAGTTTTACTTCAGTTAAATTGTAGTTTGTGAAAAGTACAAAAATACTTGTTGAATACAGGAGAATAAAGATAACTCCAACATGACTCACTCTAAATACAACTCCATCAGGTGTACTTATTATAAAGTGTTACCCATTAGCCTAATCATGATCATTGTGTAATCCAGATGAGTTTTGGCCCATGTTAGCATTATGGTTGCTACCCCACCCCAGACACGTCCTGCCGCTCCTCCGGTGGGACCCCAAGGCGTTCCCAGGCCAGCCGAGAGACATCGTCCCTCCAGCGTGTTCTGGGTCTTACCCGGAACCTCCTTTCGGTGGGACATGCCTGGAACACCTCCCCAGGAAGGCGTCCACACCTCAGCTGGCTCCTCTTGACGTGGAGGAGCAGCGGCTCTACTCCGAGCTCCTCCTGTGTGACCGAGCTCCTCACTCTATCTGTAAGGGAGCGCCCAGCTACCCTGCAGAGGAAACCCATTTTGGCCGCTTGTATCCGCGATCTTGTCCTTTCGGTCATTACCCAAAGCTCATGACCATAGGTGAGATTGACCGGTAAATCGAGAGCTTTGCCTTTCGGCTCAGCTCCTTCTTCACCACAACAGTCCGATACAGCGACAGCATCACAGCGGACGCTGCACAACGTGAACAAGACCCCCGAGATACTTAAAGACCTCCACTTGAGGCAAAGACTCACCACCCAGCCGGAGAGGGCAAGCCACCTTTTTCCGATCGAGAACCATGGCCTCGGATTTGGAAGAGCTGATTCTCATCCCAGCCACTTCACACTTCACACTTCACACTTCACTGCAAACCGCCCCAGCGCCTGCTGCAGGTCCTGGCTCAATGAGGCCATCAGGACAACGTCATCTGCAAACAGCATAGACGAGATCCTGTGGTTCCCAAACCAGACCCCCTCCAGCCCCTGGCTGCGCCTAGAAATTCTGTTCATAAATACAATGAACAGAACCGGTGACAAAGGGCAGCCCTGCCGGAGTCCAACATGCACCAGGAACAGGTGTGACTTACTGCCGGCAATGCAAACACAACTCCTGCTCTGGTCATACAGGGACCGGACAGCTCTTAGCAAAAGGCTCCGGACCCCGTACTCCCGGAACACCCCCCAAAGGACACCACGAGGGACACAGTCGAATGCTTTCTCCAGATCCACAAAACACATGTGGACTGGTTGGGCAAACTCCCATGAACCCTCAAGAATCAGATGGAGAGTATAGAGCTGGTCCAGTGTTCCACGACCGGGATGAAAACCGAACTGCTCCTCCTGGATCCGAGGTTCAACTATCGGTCGGATTATCCTCTCTAGTACCCTGGAATAGACCTTACCGGAAAGGCTGAGAAGTGTGATTCCCCTGTAATTGGAACACACCCTCCGGTCCCCTTTCTTAAACAGAGGGACCACCACCTCGGTCTGCCAGTCCATTGGTACTGTTCCCGACCGCCACGTGATGTTGCAGAGACGTGTCAGCCAAGACAGCCCCACAACATCCACAGACTTAAGGTACTCGAGACGGATCTTGTTCACCCCTGGAGCCTTGCCACTGAGGAGCTTGCCAACCACCTCGGTGACTTCAGCCAGGGTGATGGACGAGTCCGCCTCCGGGTC
>JACM01048568.1:0-10040 GCA_000787095.1 Periophthalmodon schlosseri
CCACTGTCTGAGACATTCACTGAGCATATATATATATATAAAAATTGCATTGCACTCTATATGAGAATTCTTTCTGGGCCCAAGCTCCTGGGAGCTGCAGTACCTGGAGCGGCCTCTAGTTGATCTCATCCGGGGACTTAGGGGTGTGTCTTCTCCAGTTCTATTATAGATCCATAGGCTGTAAATTGGCAGCTCAAGAGTAATGAACACACACATATATACACACACATACACACATATACACACACGCACACACACATTCACGCATATACACACACACACACGAACACACACACACACATTCACACATATACACACACACACATATACACACACATGCACACACACACACACACACTCACATACACACATATACACACATACACACACACACACATATACACACACACATGCACACACATGCACACACACACGGACACGCACACATATACACACACATGCACACACACACATATACACACACACACAAATGCACACATATACACACACGCACGCATACACACACACATATACACACACACATGCACATACGCACACATATTCACACACATGCGCACACACACACACGCACACATATTCACACACATGCACACATACACACACACATGCACACATATACACGCACACATATACACACACACGCACACATACACGCACACATATACACACACACATGCACACACACACACACGCACACATATTCACACACATGCACACACACATATACACACAAAACATCATCAGGACAAAGACCGGGCTCATCAGGCAGTGTGAGGACACATCACTGTGACTCTCAGACGAGTCAAATGGGATTCATATTTGGGATTAATTTTCTCTTTTATCGTGGTAGACTCTGGTTTTCTGTTTTTGCCCCAGCACTGACACATTTGTAGTTTATACTTGAATTATCTGATGTTGCTGCTGTGTAAATTCTTGCTTTATCTTGGATATTTTAAATAAATGGTATTAATTAACAGTGACTATAATCGAACCGTTATGTGGCTGATAATGTATTTAAAAGTCTCTGTGAACAGTGGCATTAATCGTTTGACTGATCTGAAAGTGTGTGTTGTGGCCCTGGATGGTTTTATGAGTGTGACGAGTGTATGTGTCAGTGTTTTGTGACTGTTTGTGTTTGTGACAGTGTTTTGTGAGTGTGAGTGTTTGTGTCAGTGTTTTGTGAGTGTTTGTGTTAGTGGTTTGTGGGTGTTTGTGTCTGTGTTTTGTGAGTGTTTGTGTCAGTGTTTGTGTCAGTGTTTTGTAAGTGTTTGTGTCGGTGTTTCGTGAGTGTGACGAGTATTTGTGTCAGTGTTTTGTAAGTGTTTCTGTGAGTGTTTTGTGAGTGTGACGAGTGTTTGTGTCAGTGTTTTGTGAGTGTTTGTGTCAGTATTTTGTGAGTGTTTGTGTCAGTGTTTTGTGAGTGTGACGAGTGTTTTTGTCAGTGTTTTGTGAGTGACGTGCATTTGGGGCTGTGTCATTTTTAGTGTCATTTGTGATGTTTTCTTATCTCTGAGTTCTATTGGATTCTTTCATCACTGTGTGTGCACATTTCAGTTCAATACAGAGTTTCATCTTTAAGGTAAAAGCATCAAAACAATAGTCCTGCACACACATGCTCACACACACGCAGCAGCTAGCAGGTTACCTATGTCCATTTATATATACAGTCTATGGTGATAACGTAGGCCAAGATAACACTGAGTAGTGTCCTCAGCACAGCCCTACAGTTAATTTTGTGTCAGTCATAAATATAAAGAAATGCAAACGTGACCATTCTGTTTATGCAGATAATCTCACCCTGAGCCCTGCAGTCATTCTGTTTTCTGACCCTGCAGTCGTTCAGTTTTCTGACCCTGCAGTCATTCAGTTTTCTGTCCATAAAACACTCTCTGCCTCCAGTTCATCAGGTTCATTTTTCACACCTCTGTCTCTGAACTCGTGGGGAGCTCTGCCGTGGGTTCATCTTGTAGCTCATGGCACCTGAGATTAATTACAGTGAATGGGCTTGTACCACTGGGCAGTTTGTCAGAGCCATCACAGGCCGACACTGATTACAGCAAAGATAATTAATATGTCTGTAGTAAGATAATTAATATCTCTGTAGTAAGGTAATTAATATGTCTGTAGTACACATGGATTTCATCAGATTGAGATGATTGACATAAATACCACCACACTTTTTGTTCTAAGTTTTACAAAATGATGTTTAAATCCTCTCTCCACATGATGTATTTTATCGAACTTTGACCACGACCCCTTACTGTTTTAATATTAAAGTTATGAAACACCCCAGTGAAGTGGACAAGCCGCTGTCTGATCTCGTCTCTTTTGGTTTATTTCACTCTAGACCAAAGCATGAGGCGCCCAAACAGTTTGAACAGCTCCAAGACAACGTTTTATTTTGAGTTTTATGTCGATGAGCTGAAGCAGGATTGATGCCATAGATAAAAGTGCCATTGTCGTCTTTAAACCAAACCTCTTCATCCTCTGAGCTCTGATGACTTTGGCCTGATTCATCTCTCCCTGTTCTATTGTAAATAGATTAGCTCTGCAACTTTCACTGTTGGTGTAATTCTACAGTATCAAACACTGTATATTCATAAAACTTAATGAGCGGAATAATGGGGCCTCTCACGATGAAAACTTCAAAGCTCTTTCATCACTGACTGTATCTACACTCCATACACTCTGTATCTGCTCTGGAGGCTTTTGTCTCCAACGCGTTTCTATGGAAATTAAATCATAATCAGACTAATCAGTTGAACTTGATTATAGAGTGACTTTCATCAAACTAACTTTTAGAATTTGTGTAACAAAACCATTCCAAATTATTGGTATAATTTGTAGTACCATGTTTGTACAATTTCACGTAATGTTGTTCCGTACTTTTGAAAGACAGTTTAGCCTCCCTGTGCTAACAGACCCTTACCTTTTAAAACACCTGTGCTAACTGACCCTTACCTTTTTAAAACACCTGTGCTAACTGACCCTTACCTTTTTAAAACACCTGTGCTAACTGACCCTTACCTTTTTAAAACACCTGTGCTAACTGACCCTTACCTTTTTAAAACACCTGTGCTAACTGACCCGTTCCGTACTTTGAAAGACAGTTTAGCCTCCCTGTGCTAACAGACCCTTACCTTTTAAAACACCTGTGCTAACTGACCCTTACCTTTTTAAAACACCTGTGCTAACTGACCCTTACCTTTTAAAATATCTTTGATGCATTATGTGTCGTGGGAGTGTTCATTTGGAGCTGAGTTCCATATGTATCATAGCAACCAAAGAGCCAATCCGGAGCGAGGCTGTTAAAGGTAACATCCCTTCCCAACCTATAAGAGAGCTGTGGTCAGGTTTTGCCGTTATCTCTTTGCACTTAAGTGTTCAAATAGTGTACTCTTTATGCAGCAGGTCAGACAAACAAATTATCACCCTCTGCTGGAGATTTAAGGTCAATAGCCGATGCGATAAAAAGTGCTAATATAAAAAGTTGTTTTTTTTCAGTTCCAGCCTCACACATTCTGAACATCTAGTAAAACTGTTGAACTGGTCCATTATGACCTCTCTAAGCCCCTCATACAGTTTTACAGTCCCTGTTTTTTCTTTCAGGGTTTTCTGCTCACAGAAGCCTGTTTCTGTCATCAGCGTTTGCTGCATTTGTTCACCGTTTGTTCAGACATGAAAGTGAAAGTAAAAATACACCTTCTTCCTCATGTTGTGTGATTTGGCCTGTTCTCTCGTTCTCTCTCTGCTGCTGTTCCCTTCACCCACCACAGGTCTGTTCTCTGCAGGCTTCAGTACAGTACAGCCGTCTGCTTTTGTTTTGGCAACAGAAAGCTCATGTAAAGAAATGTGGTCAGGATATGTGTGTCTTTGTTCTAATGTTTCAGTGTGAAATCTCACTCCCTTCAGCTCCTGTTACATAATGAGGCACAGTCTCATTATTACTGCCATATGCAAATGTTTGTGTTTAAACAATGAGACAGTTAGACTCCAGTTAGACTGCATTTTATTAAAAGAGCTGTGATCAGTCAAAGTGATCAGATTCAACCGGTTGTGATTGTCATCGTGTCATACAAACATTCTCAAGTTTTTCACACCAAGTACCACCAAAGAAAAGGCTTGGCTTTCACAGTACCACCATGTCTAAACCAGGTCTAAACCAGGTCTAAACCAGGTCTAAACCAGGTCTAAACCAGATCTGTAACCGGGTCTGTAACCAGGTCTATAACCAGACTATTCCAGGTCTAAACCAGGTCTAATCTAGGCCTAAACCAGGTCTAAAAGTGGACAACATAATTTCCCCTCTAGTGGCCCAGCCCTATTAGGTCTATAGGCAAACCAACCCAACAGAAAACTGACTTATGTCACATCAGTTCTTGATGGAGGAGCAGCAGCTCTACTCTGAGCCTGATACAGGCTTAGTCGATCACATGAAAAATACATCCAATAAATAAACAGGAGAACATATGGATTTATCCACATGTTCCATTTAAACTCAGACTCAGCAGGTCCCAGCTGCTGTAACGTTGACTTTAGTTCAGCAGCATCAGATGAAACGTACTTTTCCATCGGGTTTCATTTGCAGCGTATGTCTTTGAAAAAGGCCTTTTTTATTTTACATCCAGCACATTTGAAGATGTTTAAATCTTTTGTTCAACAGTTACATTTGTAGCTAATTGTTATAGTTTTGTTTCTGTCCAGTCAAAATGAGCCAAAGATGATCATTGTTTACATCTGAACACCCTTAACAGTGTAACTGATGCGTGTAGATTTCCTCTGCTTTTCTGCCCCTCACAAAAAGTCAAACACAGAGAGGATTGTGTTTGATTCAGTGGAGTGTTCAGTAGAGTGTTCAGTAGAGTGTTCAGTGGAGTGTTCAGTGGAGTGTCCAGAGGAGTGTCCACTACAGTGGGGTGTCCACTACATGTTCAGTGGGTGTTCAGTGGAGTGTCCAGAGGAGTGTCCACTACAGTGGGGTGTCCACTACAGTGGAGTGTTCAGTGGAGTGTTCAGTGGAGTGTTCAGTGGGGTGTTCAGTGGGGTGTTCAGTGGGGTGTTCACTACAGTGGAGTGTTCACTACAGTGGAGTGTTCAGTGGAGTGTTCAGTGGAACGTCCAGTGGCATGTTCAGTGGAGTGTCCAGTGGAGTGTCCAGTGGAGTGGCTTTTAGTTGGCGTCGCGTTGTTCTGATTATTCGACTGTGCAGATGACGGCTCTAATCTCTGTGTTTATATTGCGTCCACAATGATTCTAATTAAACCTCTGTCCTCACGATTGTTCAGGCCAGTTGTTTTCTTAAAGATCATCCTGTTTGTTGTGGCCCTGCACTTCTGCTGTAAAACTATTTTAATTATAATCATGGATTTGTTGTGTTGGCGGCGTTTCACTGAAGCGTCGAGACCAGGAGGTTAATTACACTTGTTCTGACGTTGGACCTGGAGCAAAACAAACTGAAAGTGAAATGAATCAAGTGTCAAGGTTTGATCCATTAAAGTTTATGTTTGACAGATGTAATCTTCATAGTTTCTCGTTTGTGAATCATGTTCTTACAGCTAGAAATAGAAATTAGTTTGATTCTGATGCATTGACCTGCATTTGAGGTTTGAGTGCTCAGAAAAGTTCTGTTTTCACTTTCCGCATATCCCTGCCCACATCGCTGTTTTAATTTACGATTATTTGAAAAATTAAGACTCGGTCATACAAATAATAAAATAAAAACATGTAAATGCGCTGCTACAGTGAAACACCTCTATGAAGAGGCTGAGCTTATCGATGACCAATCCGTTTAAGATCAATATCGACTTTACAGTTAACGCAGTGTAAAATGGCAGCCCAGAAAAAAGGCGGAGTTTTTCTTAAAGGGACGGCTCTGTTTGGCCCAGTACTTATTTATTTTCAGAGAGAGTGCAGTCTCACTGTGTTGTTATTACACCAGGGCCACGGCTCTGAGTCACAGCGGGCGAAGCCTCGGCTCTCAGATGCTGGACTGTTATAAGGTCAGCTGTCAGATCTCTTTAGGGAGCGAGGGGCCGCAGGTTTGGCCACAGACAGAGAGGGACAAAAACCTGCTGATTTGATGTCGTCCAGATGGAGACAAAAACAAATCTTCTGACATCTTCTTCAGTTTATCAAAACTTCAGACATAAGTTAAACTGTGTGATGTTCATAAAGTTTTGAGCTGAATTGGTCTAAAAACATTTATTTCAAATGTGTCTTAAAGGTCCAATGTCACACAAACTGACTCTTGTGAGCTCCATGTTCTAATGCTGTTCCTCCTCAAAACATTCCTGGAGTTGTGTTTTGTTTCATTCACACATGTTTGAGTAACCCTTTATTATTAGTCTGTCTACATCTCCAAAGCTCAAAAGGCTCTGTTCCACCTTGTGATGTCATGAAGTGGTAGTTTTCAAGTTAACAGCTCCTTTTACCTTTAGTTCAGTAGAGATTGGAAAGTCCAGGACTGAAATGATCCAAATGATTCAAGTGAAGGTGGAGTTTAAAAACACAGTGGAGCACTTCCTGTATTACCACATTATGACATCACAAGGTGGAATTCCTGTATTACACATTATGACATCACAAGGTGGAACAGACTGTTTTCTGTTTGAGAGAAGAACTCAGCCTAAATCTGCAGGGTTTGTGTGTTAAACATGTGAATGAAACAAAACACAACTCCAGGTCTGTTTGTGACGAGGAAACAACATTAGAACAGATCAGAGAATAGTCAGATGGAGCTTTCACTAAAGCTGCATTTCTTGGACTTACTTTTGATTGGCTGCCTGAGCTCTGATGTCACAATACTACAAATGATATTAATTTCGATACTGGATACAGATTTCCAGGGGGGGACAAAGGGGTCTATTGTCCCGGACCTCAGGGTCTTAGGGACCCAGAATAAGACCCTCCTCTTATTCATTTATATAAGGGGGGGGGGCCCATGTGAGGCTTCTTGTCCCAGGCCCCCAAATTTGTCGACGGGCCTGCTGATTTCAATACCACAATGATGATAATCATTTTAACAGAATGTAATTTTCAACACTAAAATATTAAGTTTTCTTGTATGTCCACAGGATTTATACTAGTTCTGATTAAGATCAAGACGTTTGTGAAGCTTTGTGTGCTTCAGTGTTGATTCAAATGTGAATCTAGTTTTATTTTTACTAGTATTTTACGCATTGATCCTGAGTGAGTACATGTTGTTGTGTCTCAATAATGTGACTGGAAGGGAATCTGGCATAAAAATCTAGAAAAATAACCCAGTAATTACTAATGCGTGGCCACTCCTAACAGAGAAGGGAACAGGGGAAGGTATTTGTTACAGTGCAGTATTATCTCCGTCGTCTTTTCAGATTCACATTAAAGTGAACATGCTTATTCTCTTGTTCAAAACGTCTGACAGGTTATGACAAAACAAACTTGACGAGCTTCAGCGCTCCATTAATCAAGTGTCGGCGAGCGGCGTTTTATGCGATGGAAGCCCCGCCTGGCGAATGTCAAACAGGATAAATCCGGATTATGAGCGTGACAGATTTGACTGGAGGCTGACATGGCGTCCACTGTGAACGCTGACTCCGCCTCTCCCGATTACACACAGCCCAGCGGCATGAAGCGGAGCAGGAAATACAAACGCTTACTCAGGCTTTTCACGTGTTCATAATGGAATACAGCAGGAGAACTGCAGGTAATGTGACCCACTTTCCTCCAGCTCTTTAGCCTCACAAGATTAACCGAAGAAATGAGCAAATCACAAAGATTATTATTTAAGTTGCATCATTTTCTCTGCAAACAAAAAAAATCCTCTGACATAAAACCTTTCAGACCTTCAGTTCAGACCTTTTATAAAGTGTTCTGAAATATGATTCTTGTTATTTATCAGTTCAGATTTCAGTCCTCTTTCAGTCCTCGCTCTGGGTGTCTTTAAAGAGGGTTTTTTGTACAAAAATCGATTTTTTTTTTTCTCCCATGTTTTAACGTTTGCTCATCAAAAACATGTCTGATGAGGTTTTAGATGTCATCCATACATGTTTGAGTAATCTAGTGATCTCTCCCGGGCCCTATTCAAACCCTCCTTACGGTTAGCAGTACGAGTCTGTACAAGGCTCCGCCCACAAGTCTACGTCACCCATGCTCCCACACGACAATTCTCCATAAATATACAAAAATGTGATACAAAACTGTAACAGCAACTTGACAAACCTGATGTGATGTTCAGTAGTTTCATTAGTGGGATGCAGCTAATTGTGATAGTGCTCTGAAGGGGGAGGGGCTTAGCACAGAGAGCAAATGGGATGCAGTAATTGTGATAGTGCTCTGAAGGGGGAGGGGCTTAGCACAGAGAGCAAAGGGAAGGTGATTCGGAGCGAATATAGCAGTAAAATGTAACGTGGCAGTCTAAATAAATAAATAGTTATGTGTTAGTAGTTAATACCACATAGAAGTAAAATACCCCCTCTTTAATACCACACAGAAGTAAAATACCCCCTCTTTAATACCACACAGAAGTAAAATACCCCCTCTTTAATACCACACTGATGAAGAAGACACCCACACCACACACTGATGAAGAGGACACCACACACTGATGAAGAGGACACCACACACTGATGAAGAGGACACCACACACTGATGAAGAGGACACCACACACTGATGAAGAGGACACCACACACTGATGAAGAGGACACCACACACTGATGAAGAGGACACCACACACTGATGAAGAGGACACCACACACTGATGAAGAGGACACCACACACTGGATGAAGAGGCACCACACACTGATGAAGAGGATGCCACACACCGATGAAGAGGACACCCATACCACATACACATTTACACATTTAAAATCCCTTGTAAATGTGTTTCATACTATGTTCTTGTCATTCTGATGGTGTATTTGTTTAATCGACTCTTTTACTGTTGTGCTTGTGTTTCGTTGCACACTTAGTTGAAAGCGGCTGAGTTTGGGACTGGATGATGCCGAGGTGGGAGTGTTTTTCCCTGGAGCCACATGAGTCATCACAAAAGTTCTAAAATTGGAGGATGTCTGGCTGAACATGGAGTGAAACTGACTTAAAACCTGAAGGCCTCAGTCTGGCAGCCACAGTGAGAACATACTCACATAAAGTTTGTCGTACACTTCATTTGAATAATTAACTTAAAGGAGCAATACTGGGAAATGGAACAAGATCTTTTTAAATGACTTTGACCGTGGTTCAAACTGATCTTAATTAGTCAACACTGTGAGTGTACGAGTGCTTTTCACAACAACCAGAACGAAGCTTTGTAATCATGATAATGCTGACAACAACTAGCATGCTAACAGCATATTTCCTGGTTTGTGGCAGATAAAACACTCTATATTTAGATGCAGACAGCACATAGTGGAGGGATATACAGCACATAATGAAGGGATGTACAGCACATAGTGGAGGTATATACAGCACATAGTGGAGGGATGTACAGCACATAGTGGAGGTATATACAGCACATAGTGGAGGGATGTACAGCACATAGTGGAGGGATGTACAGCACATAGTGGACTGAAGAGAGACCTCTTTATATTATATGAAAACATTGGCACAGCCCTTTAAGCCTTTTCTATTTCCAAAGATTTGTTTTTTTTTTCTTTTTAAAGGTGGCATAATGCATAATTTACATTTGAAAGTGTTTACCTTCAAATGCAGCTGATTACATAAAACAAGTGTCATCATACACTGTGTGAATATGAAAATGGAGCCATGTTCACTTAAACAGGAGAGAATAAGAACATGAGTGTGTTCAGTTTCCTGTGTTTTATGGAGTCTGTTTTTCTGCACATTTAGACGTTATGTTTGAACACTGGAAGAACACTGCCTCTGACACTGCTGCTCATGTTTATAGATTTCCTGTTGTTCCGAGTGAATGGGCTGAACACAGAGGTCACTCCCCAAAGAATCCACAGATCCATGATGTACTGAGGCATATGCTGTCCATCGATCTGGGGCAGGTTAGAGCTCCCACTGTGTAGCATCTACA
>JACM01013668.1:0-12884 GCA_000787095.1 Periophthalmodon schlosseri
CCAAAAGCAAACAAAAAGAAACAAAGATGAACAATAGGAGACCCATTACAGGTTGAATAGGGTTGTTAAGGCTGAAACTGGAGACAATAGCTGTTTAGAGTTTCAGTTATTGAATTTATGATTAGGTATTGTTACAACTCTCTTCCAAGGATAGTTCTAATTTCCATCGATTTATTGTCCCCCCTAGACAAACTGAGAATTTCGCCCCGTCCACAGGTGTGTCTCTAATGAACTCAAATCTTCTCAATAAACCTCAGAAGCTTCCAAAGACATGACATCATCATCCGGGTTTTCCCAAATTGTTTAAAGGCAAAAAATCCTTCTCTCATTTTTCTGGCATTTAGGAAATAGAAATAATGTTGGTCATTCTAATTGACCTAAAACAGGAAAAGTTGAGTCTGATTTCATGTCAGACAGTGAGAAAAAAAGTATGTCTTTTATATAGTGTATGTAAACTTCTGATTTCAACTGTATAAGACAACATGTGTGCTGTGCTTTCATTCTGATCTTTATTGAATCAACAGTATCATTATTCACACTGAACACACACACACACACACGTACAAAAGAACCCATGATGTCAGGGGTCAAAGGGTGTATCAAGGCACTGGTCACTCATCCACACGGCAACAGGAGAGGTCGAGAGCCAAAGGGCAGAGCTACAGGTGTGGACAAATGAAGATACCCGTGACTCAAAACAGGAGACAAAAGCAGAAATATTCAAATGTGGTTTCACAAAGGAGCTTTGCTCTTCTCTTAATGTAACTGATCAAATAATTTGTTATAATTCTATATCCATGTGTCTATAAATGCCTTTTACAGACTTTCTATTTTATTTATACAAAAAAGTGTTTGAATTTCAGAAAAAGTACAACATGACAATATGATAGATTTTCACATGTAAATTGAGGACACCCACTAAACAAATTTCACATAAAAAATATATTAAAAAGTTAAATTTATTTCAGAATGACCACTTGGCTTCCTCCCTCCTCCAAAGACATCCATGTTAAGATGAACGGGGCAAACATAAAGAGAAAATTATTGACACAAGTAGCAGGTTAGGGTCCTGTACTGTTTTTTTAAACCCTGATCCAATACTGTAATCGAGATGAAGCACTTTTGTGAAACCAATAATCAATAAAAAACAACAGTCAGAAATAAACAGGTGAGTAACAAGGAAGAGCTCAAAACCATTGCACAAACTTTCCACAAAAAGATTCCAATTGAACTATTAATCTTAAATCCAGATATACAGCAACACATATTTTCCCCAAATCCTTTACTACAATTGTGTAAATAGTAAATAGATTTTTCTCAGTAAGCGCCAAATTTGGGCTCAAAGGTATACTTGCTGTTTAGACAATATGAAAGAAACTAAACATTAAACCATAACAATATATCAGTCTTCTAAAGCATTTTACTCTGTACTCAAAGTTGCTTCACGATTTAGACATGGCATTCACTTACACAATCGTACCAACACATTCACACAGAACACAACAACGAAATGAGAACACCAAATACTTTTTTCCTTAATACTTTTGTCTTAATGGCAAGTATATCTCTGTCCATAGTTTCTAATCTGTGCCTTTGAACAGAATAAATAAATAAACAGAAGCAAAAACACTGTAAAAGTAAATCTCTTTGTCTCCTCTTCTCCTCTAGGGGGCAATGGTGATGGTATGTAATTATAATTAGTCTTGTTTCTAGACGTTCATTCAGTCCTTTAAATCCAAGTTTAGCCCCATGTGCCAGATCCGTCACAGCTGTGCTATACATAGTCAGTGCTCTTGCCTACTCTGTTCGTAGGCCAGTGGCAAATACACAAAGAAATGCACTAGTTCAAGTCCGATGGCCGCACAACATGAAAAATGACTTACGCTTTCCTGTCATGAAATGGTTGGATTTGAAATTGCATTACATCTCATCATACAAAGCAATAACACACATTCTCCAAAAAATATTCCAAAGAGTTTACGTGCATTAACCCAGGGCTCCCCCTCTGTGGGCTGATTCCAGAACAAGGATCCTGGCAACAGGGAAATACCTGCAGTTCAGTACCCCCTCCACTGGGGGCTGTAGTGGGTTGCTTGTATAGAAATATATTTTTGTGATTCCGTCTTGAAGCCAGTATCCTCTATGGAGCGGTCGTGGAAGAGTTTATATGTAAATATATATTTAAAGTTTTAGCTTTTCATTTTTTTTAGCTAGGCATGTAGTAGTTCCTCCTCTCCTCTAGGAGGCGGAGTGTCAGTCTTGTAGCCAGGCGTGCTGTAGACACAGTTTGGCTGTAGCTCGTCTCTCTGGCTCCAGCTCTAACATGGTCAACAGGAAGTCACTGAACTGAGCCGCCTGGTCCAGAGGCCACTCGTACTTCTCCAGCAGCACCTCGAACAGACCCCAGGGCTTCAGAGACGAGATGTGGCGCAGCTCTCCTGGACACACACACAATGGAGAGAATAACAGTAAACAGGTCAATAATAAAGTGTGGTATTAAAAGCCCTTAGTTACACTCACCTCTCCTGTTGAAATACTCCCTGGAGTATCTCCCAGACAGAGCGAAGGGTATAGGCAGTGGTCCCAGTAGCTCAATGATGTGAGCAATGTGGTCTGAGCAGAACACATTTATTAAACTAAAGAAACATCAGAGATGTAATCTGAGCATAGCAACAGTTACCTTCATCCCTGGTGTAGTCCTCTCCTGAGTGCGGCTCAAACAGATAATCACCTGTCGCCAATTCAAATGCCTGGAACACAAACAAAACAAAACCTTTCATTTATAAATACCTGCAAATACTACACTCCACTAACCATCCTGTATATTCAATAAACGTTAATAAATAAATAAATGTTAACCAGATATCAAAAGAGCGCTATATTCTGCAAGATTAACGCTGGAGCTCCTCTACCATTGTTACAATGTGGATCCCTCATCCCAAATCTACAGATCAAACCAGTTACCATGCAGGCTGTGCTCCAGATATCAGCCGGAGGTCCGTACTCTGCTCCGATCAGAACCTCCACTGCTCGGTACTGCCTTGTCTGAATGTCCTCTGTGAAGTGTTTGTGCTGAATAAACAAACATGTGTGATTGGTTGAGCAGAATCAGGTGACTGCAGAGACAGGAAGTGCACTTACCACCCAGCAAGCGTTTCCCAGGTCGGCGATCTTCACTTTGATTTTGTCAGCGTTTTGTGGATCGAGAGGGCTCAGCACAAAGTCTGATGCAGTAAACACTGGGGGAAAAAATAGCTTTTACTAAAGCAATAATCATGTTTTTTCTTATAAAGTCACAGTGTGTATATTTAAAACAAATGTTGTGGTACCAGGTTCAAAAATGTGTATTTTTTTAAAAATACATATTATTTATTCAAGTTTTCAAGTTTTTGTAACAAACACAAAACAATACAAAACTTGGGCCACTGTTCAATTACAAAAAAGATTAATTATGTCTCTTTTTTTAATATTCCACCCATTTTGTCCAGTGCTTAATAAACATATGCCATCTAAGTCGTAGAAAAAAAGTTAATTTTTCCACAGAATATATTTCTTCTATAATGTCAAGTCAATGTTTCCCACAAGCCAGTCCCTTTTCTATTTGCTTTTCTTGATGCAACTGACTTTTTCAAATACCTCTCCAGGCAGAGGGCCCAAAAAAATATCTTGGGATCCATGGGGATAACATAAGTCAAAATAGAATCTGTTATTGTACTGTTATGGCATTTGAGTGACTGGACTGTCTCCAACAATGTTGATCAATCCATTGTACTTCGGCAGTAATTTGAGAAGTAATAAAGAATCATATGAGGCACTTCCACAAATTCTCTCCTAAATGTGTTCATTTAACAGTGAAATGAGGCCCTCACCATCTCTGCCGCTGGAATAGCCAGACTGTGTGGAAACGGCCGACTCTGACGTGGCTGACATCACAGAGCTAGAGAACCCCGACAGTCCGGAGGCGGGGCTAGAGAATCTGCCAGGGGCGTGACCATTGCACCTATCATCCAACCAGGAAGAGGATGACTCAGGACTCGCCTTGTGATTGGCTAAAGTTGTGGCATTGCCGTTCACCATGTGGGAACCTGTAATATTGAAGAGATTTACCAGTCATAGTAGTGTTTACACTTTTTTACTCAAATTGGTGTAATTTCAAAATGTTTTACTGGATGGTGTACTGCAGCATTTTTTTAACAGCATAAGTTTGCAGTGTAAAACACTGCACCATGTCATTTGAAACTTGTAAGAGATTTTCTGTATTTTTGTACATTGAAGGTCCCATTACCAAAGAGCACTGTTATATCTGGTTAGTTTTGTTTTATTTTATTTGTCTTTGTTATTATATTTGGCCAAATTTAGCTGTATAATTGTAAATCTTAAGAATTACTACCCTTAAAGCTATGTAAAAAGACATACCATTGTCAGTCTCATCTGGCGGGCAGAATCCATCTTCTTCCTCCATTTTCTGACCAAAACAAAAATTAAATCAGTAGCTAATAGCTTGTAGCTTCTAATACTGTTTTGTAATACCAATCTACAATTCACAAAAAATTTTAAAAAGTCTTGGTGAATACAAAAACTGCTTTAAAAAACGAGTGGGTACTTTTAAAGAGTGGGTATTACACCTCTATGGGGTATTGTCTGCTATCACATAATACATTTAGATCACCATGTTATCTTTATTGTTTTCAAAATGCTATATTCACCAAAAACAACGCATCAACATGTTTTTTAAGATTCACTTTCATTTTTTGATGATCTGAGTCTCTTCTCCCTTTGCTCCCAGCGCTAAGTCACTCCCTCTTCAGAGCTCTATCACAACATAATCAACGTGCATCCTGCTAATGAAACACTGCACATCGCATCAGGTTTGTCAAGTTGCTGCGTACAGTTTCGTATCATGCTTTTCTTTATGTATGGAGAATTGTCATGTGGGAGCATGGATGACGTAGGCTTGTGGACTGAGCATTGGACAGAATCTTACAGTTAACCGCAGGGAGGGTTTGAATGGGACCCAGGAGAGATTGCTAAAATACTCAAACATACATGGATGACATAAAACCTCTTCAGGCACTTTTTGATGAGAGAACAATGTTATAACATTGTGATTTTAATTTATATTAGAATTAAATGGACATATGACAGTGCTTTGCTGTAGTTTACCTGAATATCTACGAGCCTCTCCTCTAATAGTTTCTGTTGTCGTTTGGCTTTTCTCTTTAACTTCTTTCTCTTGTTCTTGGACAGTTTGCCGCTCTGCAGTGCACAACACCAGATTATACAGAACTGATTATAAACAATTACATTCACATTTTACAGTTAAATGTTTAAAATAAGTAACTACTTGGATCAACACAAAAAAATATTAACCTCTGTAATTAGGCGACAAAATAATGTTAATAATGAGGATCTGAAGACTATGACTAAAATGTTTTGTGAAAGCAGCAGATAAATGATCTAAAAGTAAAGCTGGAAAAAATTAAATACTAGACTCTACAGCTTTCCAGTGGAAAAGATGAGAGTACGAAACAACCAAATGTTGTTACTGTGTGATAGTGGGAGGAGAGTCTTACCTGGAGGTCCCTGGGAGCCGTGCTCACTAGAGACACACAGGCAACACACAGACAGAGAGAAACAGGGGAGAAAATGTCAGAAAATATACAGCAGGAAAGAAAATTAGATACAGAAAAAGACAGAGGAGAGGGGAGACAGATGACCAGTATGGAGAGAGAGAGAGGAGACAGATGACCAGTATGGAGACAGACAGGAGACAGATGAGGCGAAACAGGGAAAGGGCACAGGTACATTTAGAGAGAAGAGGAGAGAGGTACAGCAGACAGTATAAAGCACAGAGAGAAAACACAGCTCCCAGATTTAACATGACAAAATGAAAAGCTTACATTTATCCAAAACACCACAAAATCTGAAGACTAACAGTAAACATTCTACCTATACATGTCTCAATTCATCTTAATTTTCCTTTCTTTATCTGCCCATGACCACATGATATAGAGCACTAACATACTCATACAGTAGAAAAAACAGTTGTGATGTCCTGTCTGACCTGAGGAGCCAGAAGGGGGTGGGGCTCCAGCTCGTTGCCAGACTGTGGCCTCTGCTGCGAGTCTGCGGATATACACCTCGTCCGCCTGCAGCAGGATGTTCTCTGGTTTTATGTCTGTGTGGATGATCTTACACTTAGTGTGGAGGTAGTCCAGGCCCTGCAGCACCTGCAACACACGACAATACATAGGTATTAGTTACTTCAGTGTAACACGAAACCTTTATTAGCTTAGCATTTCCTGACAAACTGTAACCAGGGCCAGGAACCGATCTTGGCCAAAACGGTGAGATAGGAGCAGGGACCAAGACGAATTGCGGTTTATACAAAAAGATGAAAAAAAAAAAGATGCAGTGGCCACTAGCCTTTAGCTCTCACGCCAATAAGAGTCAGTGCATTGTGAATGTCAATAAAAAAAAGAAGCACACAGTTGTGTGTTACCTGTTTGATAATGCTCTTGACACAGACCAGGGGCAGACCCATGTAGTTGGATTTAATGATCCATTTGAGAAGCTGATGCCCCAACACCTCCATCACCATACACACATCTGAGAAAAACTCGCTCAGGAAAAACTGCACATGTTTAGCTTTTGTTAAAATATATTTGTTTGCTTGTTGTTACTCAAAGATACGGACACCGTTGACGCCTGAGATCTTGAAGTCGTCAATGAGCTGAACAATGGTTTCTCTGTGTGGGTCTGAAGGGTCACTGTCTCTCACCTGGACCAAGCACAGCACATACAAATATATTATAATCATTTTTATAGAATCAGAACAAAATATTATGTGTGAAGCGTACACATCTGAGGAGTTTGATCTCATCAATGGCCGTCTCAGTGTAATGTGGAGCGCTTTTTACCACCTTCAGTGCAACAAAGCGCTTCCTCCTGTAGAAACAAGGAGAGTCAGTTAGATAACATATCAAATCATATCAATCATTACAATATTCAGGACTGCTCCACTGAACAAAACCTTCATTTCAGGGAAGCAATTGGTGTGAAATGTACTGTACCAGATATGGAATAAGCACATCATGTGTCACTAGGTCTCAATGCCTGCACTTATGCTGTTGCTTCTCTGCTGAATTCATAATTTCAAAACATTTTATGCATTAAGTAACAAATATTCTAATTGAACCTTAGCTTAGAAAATTGTTCCGCTTGTAATGTTAAAATTTTTCTTACTGAAGATCCCAGCAGAGCCAGACAGTGGAGAAGTGACCCCAGCCTAGTTTCCTCACTACATGGTACCTGCCATTAAACAGGTCTCCGATCTTCACTGGATAATAACCACCTGAAAGACAACACAAGGGGAAGGGTATGGGTGAGCAAGATTCCAAATTATTTATAGAATGATTTCCTCAGAGCTAGATCACAAATTCCATTTTATCTCAATCTTGTACTCCTATTATCTTTATTGCTTTATTATTGCTGGTTTTTGGGTGACATCATAACATTCTATAGGTCAATAATATTTAATACAGATGGGGGGCAGCTAAAATGAATATTGTTAAAATGCATATTTTTTAAGTAATACAGTGGGTTCTAGGGTCCACTCATTAATTAAAGTAATCAGGTTAAACATTTGTGCATTTATCTATGGAAGAAAAACTGGCTCTTGCCCCCATCTGGGAATATGACATCATCACATTCTAGAATCTGAAAACCACCAATTTTTATTGCATTTAACAGATGACCAAAGTTACCAACAGGAGGAGTGGGTGAGTGTCTTTGTGTTTTAGGAATGAGACAGAACTGCATGAAACTGAAAAGCTTTGAATTATGATATGACATGATCAACAAAATATTTATTGCCATATCCATAATGCCTAGTCCTAAGCACATCGCAGAATAAAAAAAAAAGTGCAAAAAAATTCATATTGTATAAATCTTGAGTGGTTTATATGAACCGTCATTTGGAATGTTACCTTTACAGTAGTCTGAAGGGTCCTCCTGCTCCTCGTCATCGGACCCCAGGAGCTGTGTTGGAGGTGGAGTAAACTCAAGAGGTGGTGGGCTCAGTGCTGGAGGGGGTGTGGCCAGCAGAGGAGGGGGTGGGGCCAGCAGAGGAGTGGGTGGGGCCAGTGACATCATCGGAGGCAGCCCCAAGGAGGGAGGAAGAGAATCAAATGAGCGCAAAAAGGATGTAGAAGATGCGCAGAGCGGAGAGTACAGGTGAGAGGAGACCGTGGAGGTGAATGTGACGGAGCTGAGCAGGAAATGGTCGTGCTCTGGACTTAGAGGAGGAGTCGGCACAGTTTTTGTGCCATAATTTGCCGCAAATTTTAACGCTTCTGCCTCAAAATCGATTGGCGAGTTGGACCTGACGTAACACAAGCTAGGGATCTTGTCTTCTTCATTCTTGTGCGGTGATGAGGAGAGATTTAGTGTTGAATCATCATCTGGAGAAGGGCAGAGTTCATGGGTTGGGCTTGGAGAAAGACTGTGGGCGGGGCTTGGAGATTTGCAAGAAGATGATTGGTTGTGAGGTTTGGCTGGTACAGAGGAATCTGGAAAAGGAATCGCTTGATATTCAAAGCCGTTTTCTGTAGATAACGTGGGGGTTTCTGTCTCTGAACATAATTGTGGGTTGTTTACAATGATGGACCGAGGAGGTGATAAACATTCAATGTTGTTTTGTGGTTTTTCAGTCTGTAACTTGGGATAGTGTGGAGAAGTATCCCTAAAATTATTATTCTCTTCAGCAGAATCTGTTCCATAATTACTTTCTGATTCTTGCGTTGCGGTTTGGCTGATTTCCTCATGGTTAAATGTCGACTGTTCCTCGTCATGATTAGACATTGGCTGTATGTCGTGGTTATAAGTCGTTTGATCTTTGTTGCTAGAAGGTATTTCAATGGCTGGAGATGATGTACTTTCTTGAGTAATTTGTGGAGTGATGTTGTTTTCCTGCAGGTTCTTGTCACTGTTGATGTTTTGGAGTTGGCAGATCTCGTCAGGCCTGAGACAGAAGAAACAGGGATGGTAAAAAGTGAAGTGGTGAATTATGTTATTTGTTTACAAACATGATTCCTTCTTTTTAAAGGGCCTACATTACGCTCTTTTCTGATGTTGTTTCCTCATCAAAAACCTTGCATATTTAGACTGAGTTCTTCTCTCAAACAGAAAACACTCTGTTCCACCTTGTGATGTCATGTAGTAATACAGAAAATGCTCCACTGTGTTTTTAAACTCCACACTAGAATTGACAATTTCTAATGAACAAAAGGTAAAAAGGTAGCTGTTAACTTGAAAACTACCACTACAGGTGGAACAGAGCATTTTGAGCTTTGGAGATAAAAGGATTAATAATAAAAGGATTACACAAACACGTATGAATTAAACAAAATACAACTCCAGGAATGTTTTTGATGAAGTAACAACATTATAACATGGTTTAAAGTTGACAAGAATCCATTTTGTATAATATAGGACTTTTAATTGTTTAAATGTCGTCTCTGATCCAAATCTCACTTTTTAGTAAAGCAGGGTTACATATTTTTAGTAAGAACAAGGTTCAGGCCCCCTGCACCTTTAGCATCTTGCCCATTCTAAGTCTGCATATTAACAGTTAACAGTGACTTTTATCAAACTCCTCTCCCCACAGAGTGTTGTGTATGTTATCTGACACACACATTGTTGGGGTCTGCTGCAGCTGAAATAGACGGAGCAGGATCATGATTCAGGCCAGGGCTATTATTGGACCTGGTCTCTCTCTAGGCTCTACTCCAGACCTACTTCTGCTAGCTTAGCTTAGTTTAGCATATTCACTGAAACAAGGGAAGCAGTAACATCTACTGTGTAATAACATACTGACAAGAGAGTGGTAAAGTAAGGTTGACCAAAGAAGTTGATTTGTTTATTTTATCATTTTATTCTACCACTGGATCAAAACCTACTTACCAGTCAATATAGATATCCTAAAATAAAAACAAACTAAGTCCAGGTAGAGTAGCGTCCAGGTTCTTGTTTGATACGCTTCCACAGAAATGGCCAAGTCATAAGCCAGCGGCATACATTTATCTTATATTATTGTCATTTTGGCTCCATAAACTATGGTCACTTTTGGAAAGATTGAAAACTGATTCAAGGAGCTTATTAGTCTGGAATGGAAAGGACTAGGCCACAAATGAAAGCTGGAACTGAAACAAATAAGACTGGCTTATACAGTCAGTCACTTTTGTGAGAGAGGTTAAGACCTACAGTTACAGTGCTGTTTTGTTGTGGCATAACATAAGGTTGGGTCTTTTTAACTGAGCACCAGTTAAGAGCATGTGGTTGGAGCAGAGTTTAGTCTTTGGAGGAATAAATGCCCAATTCCACCTGACTTCTGAAGCTAAGCAGAGCTGGGCTTGGTTCATACTGGGAGGGGGGAGACCACTGGGAATACCACGTGCCACAGTGGGGCAGCAGTGGCTCTAGTCAGTGCATACTGTCTAGAATGGATGTGGTAAGTGAGTGAATGGTGGTGGTCAGACAGGCCGATAGAGTAGATTGGCAGCCTCACCTCCATTAGTCTTCAGTGCTATATCAAATGGTTTATTATTATTAGCTCAGTTTAAACTAGTCCCTAGTTTTAATGAAGTTTTACATCTTTATATCTTAATTCAATTCAATTCATCTTTATTCCGGACTCATGGTCCATTTTTAAAACAGACAAAAACAGTGACAATACAAACAGTAAACATCTACGTTTTAAAAAGACAACCATACCAGTGTCTCCACATCTTGGATCTTAGTCTTGGTCAAGCCCAGGTTTGATCTTGGTTTGCTCCTGTCTTTTACATTTTATGTCTACTAGTTTATACCTATATTTAGCCCAGGTCCAGAATTAGACCAGGATAACAAAGATATTAGCTTATTCTTCAATTAAAATGATAGTTTTTGCTTAGCTTCTCACATTAGAGGTAAAGATAAGCATTAGCTTAGCAGAGACTGTGGGGAGTAAGAGGAAACCTGAATGAGTCATGTTTAACTTTCCCTGCTGACACACAGACTGTCCACTGCAAAAGTATCCTGTTTCTGCTCATACATCAGGACAAATAGCTGCTGATTAGGCTCTGAGCTCATAAGGCCGATTATTTAAAGGTAACATCTGCTAATATGACTTTAACGTCTAAACCAGTCAACCAATGGTTTACAGATTCATGTTGATGTGGACCTTATTGTTGTTCAGTGTAGCAAAAGTACAGAATTGCATGCATCACAGGGACCATGGATAAATGTCATTAATCATTTTCAGAAAAATCGATCCTTCACAAGATTTTGTGATGGGTGCTGGAGTCATGCCAGGTGAAATTGACCAGATCTGAGCCAGAATCTCAGGAGTACTGGAGGTCTGGAACTGGGCCATAGAGGACATCAAACAACCATCCAACCATTCAGAGCAAAACTTATAACTACTTTTACCTGAGGTAAATAAGAGTTTGTGTGTTTTGACACAAACAGACCTGATTGGGTAATCTGCCTGTCAATCACGGCATCTGCAACTGGGGAGGCAGGATATGGTTTCAGACCCACACATCTTTGTAAAGTTTTGGCAAAGTGTGCGGTTTTGGCTGACCAGACAAGGCAAAGCAGTAACAGCTCCATGGAGGCAAGCAGGCGGCAGACTGTCCACTAAAAAAATTACATAGAGCAGCTTTAAAGGTGAAGGCAAATCTGTAAACATATGTGGGCTATGCCATTGGTTCCATGCACCCTCTTGTGTTTAGATTATTATATTAGAAATATGAATTTGCTTTGTTGC
This sequence comes from Periophthalmodon schlosseri, assembly GCA_000787095.1. Lineage (NCBI taxonomy): Eukaryota > Metazoa > Chordata > Actinopteri > Gobiiformes > Gobiidae > Periophthalmodon > Periophthalmodon schlosseri. The sequence goes on from JACM01013668.1 coordinate 11,810, forward strand.
TAAGATGCAGATCTTAGGCATATCATAGTATGAACAAGATAATGATGTTGTACAATCAACATATTTTTTTTTAGAGGACTTTAGGGGCTCTGTATAATACAGCATAAAATGGATTAAATTAAATAAATGAAAGAGTGCTTTAGTTAAAATGAAATCTGATACAAACTTCTCTTTAGAAAAATATTGACCAAAGCCAGTCCAGTAAGTAATAGATCTATAATCCTGGAGGTCCTTCCTTCAGTTCATGTTTCTTTCTCTGATTGTCCAGCAGATCAATGCGCGCCTCGCTTCACCACATCACCCCCTCAGTCCAAAACACGGCCCAAACGTGATGTTGTGGAAGAGAACTTGAGATGACAGGCCACAAATCACTGATACACGTGTCTTAATATAGCGCCCACCAGTGCTACTGTAAGTGAATGATTCAGTCCATGTCTGAGAGAGGGCTGTGAAACGAGGCACAAAAACACAATATTGGGAAATACACAGCCTAAAAAAGAATTTCAAATACACCAATATTTACTGCCTAATAACAACAACTAACAAATACTAATTTTTTTTTAATCAAAAAATTATTTGATGAAACAAACTTTTTTCTTCCAATTTCACATGATAGGATAAATTATGACTGAAAGATTGAGGTGTTTTCTGCATCTCACAACACTACCCACACATTTGGACGACATGCATTATAGCTGCCAAACAATACATTTTAATTAGGTTTGATACGTACACATCCTCCAGGTCAAGTGGTCACAAGCCATGTTGATGTCTGAACAGTGTAAAGTTCACTTGCAGGACCAGACCAGCATTGTTAATACCATTGTTAATAGTCAATGCTTAACAAATGAGAAAAAACAAATAATCACACAGGCACCAGAGCACCATGCAGTGTCTTACCTGGCTTCGTCTGCTTTGTTTTTCTTGTGTTTCTTTCCTCGTTTTCGGTGTTTCTTGGTGGGACCAGCTGGGTTCCCAGGCCCTGCTCCCACAGCTGCTTGGACACAGAAAAACAAAACACTTTAGAACAAATTACATTTAATTTGACTCTGAACTGATATATATATATATTATG
>KN477670.1:4020-16075 GCA_000787095.1 Periophthalmodon schlosseri
TTCAGATATATCTACAAAAGTTTTCTTTTATTCTGTTTTAATGGGTGCTTCCAATGACACTTTTGCTATGATTTTACTCAAGCATGCTGTAGTGTAATGCTCTCTGGTGAACACAAGCACAATTGTTTATGAGTCATTGTTTTGTGTGTATTGTGTGATGGATTTACACTTTGTTTTAGATGATCAGACAGGGGAGAAGTCTGAAAACACCTCCACTGAGATCCAGGCCTTTAGGAACAGCATCTGGACTCTGCAGAGGCAGCTGTCTGCGGTGCAGCAGCACGTGCACAGTGACCAGGCTCAGCTGAGTGAGCTGCAGAGCATTAGCGAGCACCTGCGCAGCAGCCAAGTCTCCCTGCAGGGCTCTGTGGACAGCAATAGTGCCAGTGTGCGCTGGGTCAATGGCAGTCTGCAGACATACAGCAGCCTAATGGAGGGACTGCAGGACCACACGGCCAGGCTGCAGACAGAGCTACAGCTGCAGAGCAGGCTCCAGAGTGAGGCCGTGCTGAGCATAGGCTCGCTCAACATCAGTCAGGCCCAACAGAGAGCTCTTATCACGGCTCTGCAGCGCTCTGTGGACGACACGAGCCAAGCCATTCACAAAATGCGCAGTGACTTCCAGACACTGGAGCAGATGACACGACAGACCCGCTCTGACGCTGAGTGGCTCCGTAGCAAAGTGGAAAACATGCAGGTGGCAGCCACTAATGCATCGAGTCAGGCCAAAGCCAACCAGGATGGCCTGGAGGAGTTGGGCTCTCAGCTCTCTTACATGAGCACTCTTCTGCAGAACACCAGCACCAAGGCTGAGGCCCAAGACCAGGCTCTGAGGGAGCTCCAAGACCAACACACAGACTTTGGGAACTTCACCTCTCAGAAGTTTGAGCAACTGGAGACCAGGCTGGACCAATCCGAGCAGAGTATGGACCGAGTGACCGGGAACATCAGCTTCACCACACAGCTCCTGGGCTCCATTAACCTCAACCTGAATCAGCTGCGCACTTGTTCTGAGACCGTGAGCCAACACACAGACTTCCTCCTCAACCTCAACAACAGTGTGGCCGACGTGAGGATGGACAGCGCCGCCCTGAGGTCACAGCAGGAAGAGCTGGTAGCACGTTTAGACAAGGAGGTCACCAGCTTGTCTATTGTTATGGAGGAGATGAAACTAGTGGACACCAAGCACTCACAGCTTATCACCAACTTTACCATCTTACAGGGTGATGAATTCTAGACTTTATTCTAGACATATCTCTCATGTTGGATCTACCAACTTCTGTTATTTAAAAAAAAAAAAAATAATTGGTGTATTTTTTCCTTCACCAGGTCCCCCTGGCCCCAGAGGATCAAGAGGAGAGAAGGGGGCCACAGGACCGGCCGGTCAACCTGGACAGAAAGGCGAAAGAGGTGAAAAGGGTGTTGCTGGAGTACGAGGTCCCAGAGGAGAGCAGGGTATTCCAGGTCCTCCAGGTCTACCAGGGCCAAAGGGACCTCCAGGTGTTCCAGGCAGCCCAGGATCTAAAGGATCTCGGGGCTCTGGGGGTAGAGCAGGTCCCCCTGGCTCAAAAGGAGAGCCAGGATCTGCTGGTCTGCCTGGGAGAGATGGTCAGCCTGGTCCTCAGGGCACTCAAGGGCCACCAGGCATCAGAGGGGCCACAGGACCCCCTGGGGAGCAGGGCCTTAGGGGCTTACCTGGACCTGTGGGCCCTCCAGGACCAGTGGGACCACCTGGACCTCCTGGACTTCCATTCAGGGGTCCAGTTTTATCTACAGGCCCAGTATCACAGCAGGACGAGGCTGTGGCTCCTTCATTGTCTGCTCCAGGTGAAAAGGTTTAACCATGACATTTTTGATTCAGTGTTTGTGTTTATGACACTCATTCTTCTGCACCTTGCAGGATGTCGTAATGAGTGGGTGAATCACAAGAGCAAGTGTTATTTCTTCTCCAAAGATCTGCACACCTTTGATGATGCAAAGACGAGCTGTGAATTAAAGTCTGCTTCATTGTTAATCATCCGTGACACAGAGGAGCAGGTGGGCCTCAAAAGAATACCATTAATACATTTAATAACCAACATGTACTAAAATGTTTAGTTCTTCCTCAGAAATGGCTCAAGAATCAAATATATGGAAAAGGTTACTTCTGGATGGGCCTTACCGATAGAGGAGAGGAGGGGGTTTGGCAGTGGCTGGATGGGACCAAGCCATCATTCACGTCAGTAATAAAGAGACATGCAGTATTTGGTCTTTTTAGTTCTGTGAGTTATTATTAGTTATTAGACAATATTATTGTCATAATGATTTCAAATCACATGGATTTAAACCTTAACTATTTCCACAACCATCATCATTGTTCCCTCTTGAGAGTAAATGTGTTGAATGATCGCCCCCTGCTGTCTTTTGCAGGTCATGGAAGCCTGGGCAGCCTGACAACTGGGGCCATGGACATGAAACGGGTGAAGACTGTGCTGGCCTCATACATGATGCACTGTGGAATGATTTCTTCTGTGAAGATCTCATAAGCTACATTTGTGAGAGAGAAATGGAAGCCTGTATGTGTCTGGTATTGCTTCTTGCGCTTCTGTATATTTTGTCTTGTTAGTCTAATACTTATGTCTCTTTATAGCCATCTCTGCAGCAAATTCCACTGGAAGATAACAGAGTACTGAAGTGCTACTGCTCAGAAGCAGCTGAACCTCCCACATGTGGTACTGGACCACTGGCACAGTGCAGGGACAGTCCGTATGGAGCGAGAAGAGGAACAAACTTAATAAAGGCCCTTTTGCGGTAGCAGAAAATGTCTCTCTAAGAGTAATGCCTTTATTCTCCATGGTGCAAGTCCAACTGCCTGCGCAATACCAGATGCTCAACAAAGGAAAGATGAAAACGTTAGTATTTTCTAATAACAAGACCGCTGATTTTATAAAGTCTGTATACATTGTGTAGAGCTGTATTTTGTTGACCTAATATTTGAATGTATATTTTATTATTACACGGAGATTTGACATTTCATGAAGCACATCAAACTAATTTCTGTGTATTATATTTGTATGCATTAAAACAAGGTGCTAAATGATGTAGGTGTCACAGCTATGCAGTCACAGAACAAACCTGGAATCTCAACTTTCCAAACATTCGTGGAATTTACGGTACTCTATTGACACTTACAGTTTGACATACTGTATACATGTCATTTATTTTAATGGTCAATGATTTGTTTCTGAGGTGACCAAAAGACTCCAGTCCTACCTGGGTCAACATGTTGCACAAAAATACTCCTAAGGTAATATTAAGAAACCATCCAAAATAAACACTAAACCTGACTAAAGCAAACCTGTTATATCACTGTATGTTTTCACATTTTCATTTTCTGAGCTATGGGGTGTTTCCACATGAATGTAGAATGATGCTCATCACAAAACTATGGAGTCTAGACAGTTCTGTAGAATTTTGTTTATTGACTTTATTGACAGAAGGTACTTTCACATTTCTATTCATATTATCCATATTTTGTTTAGCTTGAACTTGCGTTTTGTTCTCTCAAAGTCACATTTTAGCATGATGCTGATCTCAGATGACCATGGGTTAACTTATGGCAAAGCCTTGTTTAGGTCAGAGCATTTCCCCTTAATCTTTTCACATGCTGTCCCCTGTTTCAGGTCAACTCTAATCACAGTCACTTGTTCAGCTGCACAGAAGATGAAATGATCTTACAATAGCACCTTTAGTAGAAGAGAATCTAACTAGCCTGAGATCTGGACTAAAATCAAACAGAAAGTCACTAAAGACTTTGAGTGCAGACAAAAATCTGGACTTCACTTCCTCTACATCAGCCTAAAGACAAAGCTACTATGTGAGACGACTGCAGCGTTTTAAGATGCACTCTTGCGAAATAATTTGACATCGTAAACATCAAAGCAAAATCAATAATCAAAGAATGCAAGAGCTGATACAATGTTAAGCTGTGACAGTGTGTGAATAAATAAATCTTTAAGTATATACTACTTAACCGCTTAATTCACATATCATTTACACATAACAAACATACACAAAAGAAGCAGCATATTGTCTAAATGTAGGTTTATTGTTGAGGTATGATGGAACTATCTATAAATCTGTATTTTTTGTTTTGTACAACCACAATATTTTAGTATAAAATTGCTGTGGTGGATTACATTATAAATTATAGAACTGCCAATTGAGTCTGGGGAAACTTCATTTAATAACTTACAGTAACATTACTTTTCTGAAAGCCTTTCGTTTTTCTCTTTCACACTTTTGGGTGGGTGCAGCTTTGTCACTGTATGTTTTCCTCATGAGAATGTTGTGCTTCAGTGCAACAAGGTGGTGAGATCAGAGAAGCCATGCGGTCGAACTCCAGGCTTCTATCTCAAGCTCCAGTAAAACTTTTGTTTGGATTGTAAACATGGTTCCAATAATAATCATTCAAACAGGAATTATTCCCCTTTCAAACTCCCATTATAAATCCCGTGGTGCTGTCATTTGCTCTCAGTTAGCACTGGATACTGGTGTCTTGCTCTCTGACACAGGCTGTGTGCATCTTCCTGGTCCGAATGGTGAGATTCTGGTGAAATAGTTGGGAGACATTTGTGATGTGGCAGGCTGGCTCAAACAGGCTCATGTGGGGCTAGTCATCCTTTTCCACTATGATCTCCCCGTGAAGCACCCTCCTTCTCTGCCGCAGCATGTGGAAGTAGAGCTGAGGGAACACTGCCAAAGACACAAAATGGTCAAGAGATTTCATTCCTAACTGCACAGCAGCATATGAAAACAACTGGCCTGCTGTTTTACTGCCCTCTTGTGACTACATTGGCTTTGACTCTCCTCTTCCATTTGAAAGATCTCTCCATCCTCTGCAATTTTTTTCTACCTTTCACACTGATGACATTTAATTCTAATTAAATCTATTAAATCTATTAAATCAAAAAGGTCAATATAACAAAACAAAAAAACTCGTATAGTATGTTACTGTGTGATAACTTTATAGACTAAGGTGCAAGAGGGAATGCTTCTTACGTGGGATGTAGGACAGCATGACAATGATGAGGCAGTAGTAGTAGTCGAAGGACACATTATACTTGTTCGGAAGCCTCATGGAGTACATTCCAGTTCTGCGCACAAACGGCAGAGCAGCGTAAATAGTGAGCAGCTCCCCGATGACTCCCAGCGGGTACAGGACAATGAACAGGTTGTACCTAGAATGTAAAAATACCACATTAGACATCCTGTAGTAGGCCCAGTCTGTGTTTCAACTGTTGCTATTATCATGCTAAATCTCACAGCATATTATTGACATAATATGTACTAGATATTTATAACATATCCCTCAAAACTTGTTTTGATTTAATTTCCTACTCATCACTCTTTCTGTCTCTGAACTGTAATTGTGACAAAGTATGCTTTTTTGTTGAATCACTTTCTTGCTCTTTCTAGCAGTATCAGAGTGGTGACTCAGGGCTAAGGGCTCCTGTTTGGTGGAGAGGCTCAGGGGAGCGTCTCAGCGGATGTGAGGGAAATGTTGGGTGAACATTCCATGACCAAAACAGATGGTCTTAAAAACAGGAGCAGCTGAACATGAGCCCTCTCCAGGGGCCTGGCGTCTCCTCCACTGCTTAAAGAAACACGTCAAGAGTTGTAAGCTGGAGGGTTGGTGCCATGCACTGCATTGAAGTCAATGCCAATGGGCACATAGTAAATTATATAATGATAATTTTGTAAAATATATGACCTAGGTTTAGGTTATTTTACAGTAATACAACTTAACAATGCTTTAAATTTCACATGAGCTATAATAATACTGTACTGAGAATGTAAACAGGATGATGTAATATGCTAATTTGAATAATCTGACGTGAGTGAGCCTCCCTGGGCAGCAAGCGAGTCTCGACCAAGTTGTGCATCTATTAGTGAGTACAGCTGACGACTCAGATTTCATCTGGACCAGTGTAGCAGAGACGTGCAATGACAGACTGCCACGTCATAGGTACTAATGATAAAAGCAAAAAATTGTGCTGTTGTGAAGTTTGAGAACTAAAGCTTCATGTTTTTTTTTTTTTTTATAAAAACACACCTCGCAGTTAATACTCCTGAACAACATAGACAACACATCATGGCATAGTGTCTGGTTAATGCTCATGTCAGTAAACAATGTATGCAGTTAAGTGCTGATGTCAGCTAAAGAAGTGGATCAAAACAAGCACATGCACCCCTCTCCCTAAACACCCGGCTGGTTTAAAGGCACAAAACTACATGCCCAGACTTTTAATCCAAACACAAACATCGATTAGGCTCAGCACAGCCACTAAGGTTGGTCCACCTGGCCCATTTGATGAAGTACGGCAGGTGGTGCAGCAGCTTGAATGTGTAGTATGAATATCTGGTAATCTCTGTCAATGTCCACACAACCAAGAAAAGGATTACGCTCTCTTCATTCTGGATCTTCATTCAGGTCAAAGGAAAAACACAGTTTATATTGACACAATTCTTAAAGTTAAGTTAAACGTGAAATCTTATTGGCAGCAATAGAAAATAAATACAGCAACTGCTAATTAGCAATAAAATGTTGTAATAAAACTGGTCACCTGTCTGATGCTGTTGGTTATAAACCAAACCATGAAAATCCTTGAGCACACTTGAACTCCAGTTACAATCACTGAAGTCCTCACAATTCCTAAAATGAATTTAATACAATAATTACCTCAGGTTTAACAAGTCATACAAGATTACGCCACACAAGAATACTTACCAACTGCACAGTGTCCCACCTGAGATTTAAAAAAAAAGCACACAAATCACATTCTATAAAATTTCCAACAGTGAAATGAGTCAAAATGTTTTATAAAATTTTTACCTCAACTAATGCAAAGGTCTGGAAAAACTTGAGTGTCCTTGCTATACTTCTGTACAGACCCTTGTGTGAACCTTTCTGGATGTAAAAGCGAACCATTGCCATTGCCAGAACAAGCCACCTATAGACAGCACACATTAGCCTTCTATATGAAAATATATGTATTTAAACCGATATTGTATACCATGTTATTCAATAACTTGCGGATCCTACAGTAAAGAATACCTTCATAAAACTGTAATAGGCCGAAATAGCCTTGACAAGCCATGTACTTTGTTCACACTTTCAAATGTCATGACAAAAATCTGATTTGCTGCTGATAACAAAACCAAACACCATCTTTCATGAAGCTCGCACTCCTTTTCTTTTGATGCAGACTATTCTTCATCGCCTAAGGCCTTGTAACCGACCCCCAGTTATTGCTGTGGACAAGCTGCACTATTTGCACATGTAGGTCCAGTTTTCTTTTTCACCCCGTGTTATTGTTTTAGCCTGTTCGAGCATGAACATGGTTTGGGTTAGGACAGTTTGTCAAAGGCTGTATTAGTGGGGGGTGAGCTAGGCTACATTAGCTGCCTGACTTGTGGTGTTCTAAAGATCGCCTAATTGTTGCACTCGTAAATTAAGACATGATTAGGCGTGAAATGCCATTGTAAAAGCAGCCGCAAAAGTACATTAAATTTGAATTTGGGGTAGTGTAAATAAAGTGCAACGGAGTATTTGACAGCCTCGATACTGGGCTCTTGTGGCTCTAGAGTAGCGGTGCTTGTCTAAACTTATCCTTGCGCCTGAGAGAAGCGCACTGGGCCTTGACGCACACACCATGCTGTCAGCCCTATTTGGACACAGCGACGGAGCGAGCCTGTGACTCTGACCCGACGCCTTTCATTCATTATCTGACCTACTCATGAAAACTGCCAAATTACTAGATTGAAACATGTCCGAAGTTATGAGCCAAGACTGCCCAACTCAGACAGTGCGCGCGGAAGCGCGCTAGCTGGACGTGCGCTTTCAGCTCGTCATATACACCGTACTATAAACAGCAACACGCTTACAGTTTTTCAGGAGCGGCTAACTTATGGACATTTGTATTAATAGGCAACAGGGGCGGATTGTGGCACGTACCCGGCGGTCATGGCGATGTTGTAGAAAGTGAGCCATGCGGTAGCGAGAGCGCTTTTAGTTTTCTTCTTGTTGTTGTTTTCCTTCTCGTCTACCGTGCCGTCCTCCTCGCCGGACGCCATGGTACGCCAGGGTGGGGAAGTCAGGAAAGGAGCAGACAGCTGGAACTGCTAGGGAGGGGAGCAGCAGGGTCATCCATCCATCTATCCGCCCCCGAGTTGCTCTCTCGCGGGACCAGTGCTGCTACAAGTGTGAGCCTGCTGGTGCTGCCCTGTCAATGAAATAAAACAAAGCACTGCACAGGTGGTTGCTGTAATATGCATGTTTCTAGGATTTATTATTTACTGGACGTACGCAAATCAAATGAGATAATTGGTGGAATTGGAGTAATAGTAATAGTAAATAAGGGAGGCCAAGCCACTACAACTGCATTGTTAGTTACTCTCCTCATGGTCTGTTTCAGGGTCGTGAGATTACACCAACAATTCGATTTTAAGTCAGGATAAAAGCATGATACCATGGCACTGACTAATAATGAATGAAGTTGGTGGTCATTGTCAAAATACATATATCTGAACATTTTTACTTTAGGCCGCAGTCTTCTTTCATCATTCCACTAGATGGCGTCAATGGTCCCTAATATGAATGAATTACATTCAAAAAAAATTAATATTGACCCCTTATATTGTAAAAAAAATATTGCCACGTTTCAATTTAGATATGTTATGATAAACAAACAGATGTATTTTAAATTGATCATTATACATTCTAAATTATCTGGTTTGGATTAACAAATAATAATACATTGGAAAAAATAGGTTAAATGGAAAAAGGTGACACAATAAATAATAAACAGAGTAACATTTTTGAGTGTATATACTGCTCCACTTATGAAGCAATAAACCACCTTAGATCTGCCTTGATTTGCCAAACAAAGCCTTTTCTTTTCCAATGCCGTGCTGGTTCCCTCTATAGGACGGCAGTGGTAACTGTAGCTTGTTGTGTCCTGCAGCGCAGTAAAGAGACAAGCCTGATACAATGGCTCCTGCAGTGTAAGCAGATGAGGTGTACAGACAGGTCTGTGATGTGTGGAAAGTGCTGGTGGAGGCCAGGCCCAGAGCCCAGAGTCCGAAGCAGAGGGACAGAGGTGCCTATCCACCCAAGAGTACCAAAGGATGGGGGCAGGGAAGACGCTGAAGTTTGCAATATGTGAGGTGCTTCAGTTTGTGGGGCTGTGTGTACCACTCTTTATCGTTATGCAGAGGTTTGCAGTCATTGTATCCAAAGTCAAAGATCTGGCTCAGCCTCCTGGTGACAGCCGCACAGCTTACTGGTTAATTGTGGCAGCCTCTGTGGCATATGTCACCTCCACAGCGCTGTTCATCTGGGTCCCTCTCAAGTATATGGTTTTTCAAAAGAAGAAGTTTCTCATTGGGAGGAAGAAGTGGTGAGTGTGTCTTGGAGCAGTAACCTTAGTTTCACTTGGTCCAATCTGTTCCAAAATCCATTTAGTTAATTTGTAACACTCTCTCCATCTCTGTGTCAGGAGGCCTGTGGCACTCGTCTATGTGATCCTTTCCACGTTACCCTGCTTTGCCTTTCTCATTGCCAGCTCAGAGGTACAGTTTTTCACACACCACTAGACCTCTCTTAATATATTAGGACCACGAAAATATTTGCAATGATAGTTGTCTTTGTAAGCATTTTGATGAAGTCTGTAGCTCCCAAAGGAATTATACTCAAACTATGAACAAGGAGCCACTGATAAGCAGCTGGGTTCCTGTTCTTTGTCCAAAATGGCCTTGTCAAGTCATTTGTCTATGCGGCACATTTCTCTTCCTGGCTGGACATAGGCCAGCTTCTCTGGGCTGTTTTATGTGGCACTTTCTAAAGAGCACACTGACCTCCAGACCTCTGCTTATCTGCTGCCTTTACATAAGAGCTATAAATTATCCCTCTTTTTGCTTTGTTCTGTGTCCTCCTATTGGACTGATGGTACAAATTGACCAATTAATATTGTCTTGAATACCAAATATCCACTAATGACTTAACTGTGAGCGTAATTTGATTTAGTGAATTTGCACATCTTTAAGTTAGAGTAACTGTGTTTATCTAAAGGTTCAGATCCACAACAACATGAAACATGACATGTTCATGGAGGTCCCTGTGTCACTCGTCCTCTTCTCCCTCATCTGTATGGACGTAGTGGAGCGGATACGCCACTGCAGACTGACAGGCCGGGGTAAGGCCTGCTGTCCATGTGCTCACAACTCTTCACATGCTCAAGAAATTCAGTTAGCAGTGTACACTTCTCATCATAGTGCTGAATGGCCAGAAGTTCGTTTTTCTCAAGGAAACTGTGGTCATGGGTTAAAAAAATTGCAATTTACTTAGAAATACATTTTCAGCAATTTACAAAACACTTGTGCTGATATAGCTTCTCACCTAAGTTGCAATGCAATTCTTTATCCCATTGAGTGGCACAGTGGTTAGAGCTAGAGTGTTTCTGCATGGTAACTTACCCACCTTCACATTGTAAATTTCCCAGTTTGACCAGTTTGCTGAAAGTCTATTTCCATTCTCTCCTCCCTTTCTTGCTGTGCTGTTCTTCGGATAAAGTCTATGGAATACAAATACACAAATATTTTAATATTGGCCAAAAGTTTATTTACTGACATTGTCCGTTGGGGAAAAATTAAGTTATAATAGAATGTTACAGTTCAGAAAAATATTTTACACTGTGTGTACCAAATGTCTTAAGCTACTTTTTGAAGGGAACTAAAAAAAAACTTGCAAGTCTTTTTTATCTTTTCAGCTAACGACAGAGACAGAGAAGCAGAGATCCCCTCTACAATCCTCACACACATGGAGCCAGTCACACCACTAAATCCACTTGTCCCAGGGCCTGCAGTGCCTGGGGCAGCTGTGCCCACATCCGTACCCTCAGCATCACAACACAACAACCGCACCCCAAATGGGGCGAGCATGCGGCCAGAGCCCAACGGGACAGTCCCGCTGGTCTCGGGTCATCCAGGTAACTCCAGGAGACCGTTCAGTATCTCCGGACTAAGCTCCCGTTCTGAGAGCATAGCGGCCTACCCCATGTCCCCTTACACATACACGGGACCTTTGCGCTTCCTGTGTGCCACTGATGCTAGAGCAGACGTGATAGTGGACAGCTTCATGTTTTGGATGGACACGGTGGAGATGGTACGGTCGGCGGGCCACCCCCTGGTTTACTACTCAGGTTGGGTATTCCCCATCTACATCTTCAGCTACCTCTCCTGCCTGAGAGTGGTGGTGATGCCACACAGCCCTCTGCTCTCCTCGCTTGGGGTGGCCCTACAGGATCTACCTTTCTTCTTTGTGCGTGCCGGATTAGTTGCGTTTTTTGGTTTTGTTACCCCTGTTCTTTACATGATGAAAAACTTGCTAATATGCCTGGCATTTATTTATTTTAACTTCATGACCAAGCTAAGGATATTTAATACAGAGAGGATGGTCTTTTGAAATTGTGACTTGTCACCAAACATATTTTAGTAGAAGCACATAAAATAGATAACACTTTTAGGACATAGTTAACTTGGACCTAAATACAGCTCAACAAAAGACAATTTAAAACTAGTCTGTTAAAATAATACTGGACAGCACAGCATGGAGCAATGCCAAGGTAGTCCCCAGTTTGAACTCAAAGTGGCTCACGCTTTGCTGCCAAGAACATTCCTATGTTTATCCTGAATGTTTTCTACTCTTCTGTTTCCTTAATCAATGCACCTTAAACAAATGTTAGGCAATATGATGATAAAAATTGAACTGTAACCTGATAACATGGTGATATTCTATTTTGCTGATAATGTCAGATTGTGATACGTGTTTTTTTTTTTTACATTTAACGCAGCTCTATGCTCAGACACAAACACAAACACATTTCCCTACCCTTGTCAGCCTGTTGTGCTCTGAATGACTGACAGGTCAAATCGATGAATCACATTTAAGTGTTTGCTCTCATAACCAGCAAACAGTGTTAGTTATGTCTTATATACAGTGAGGCAAAAAAGTATT
>KN477671.1:0-13021 GCA_000787095.1 Periophthalmodon schlosseri
TAGTAAAAAAAAAAAAAAAGCACAATTCCAATCTGATTTGTAACGGAACTGGTTGGTTTAATTATGCCGTTGTTTCTGTGCCTGGAGGGAAGTTCAAGCCATGACTTCATTCTATGACAACACTTATTTTCAGCTCAATTAAAGCGTGTTTATGTCAATCTCTGGGTGTGTGGGCGAAGCATGATCAGAGAGCACGATATGGGGTGCTGCTGTCATCTGTCAAGACGAGCCCGAGACCTGCAGGTTGTCATGACGATATGCAAGGGTCAAACTTCAGCGTTGACTTTTTCTTCAGGCAAAACGAATATTCCGCCCCATCGCTGAGTTTATTGGTAAAAAAAAAAAAAAAAAAAGAATTATTTAGTTATATTATGTTGGAGAAAGAGAGGGGGAAACATACAAGAATAGGATGATGGCGAATTGATCCAGTGGTGTTAAAATGTAAAGATTCAGTATTACTCAAAATTGACTCTTATGAGATTTAAACCGTGTTGTAATGTTGCTGCTTCATCAAAAACACACCTGGAGTTGTGTTTTGTTTCATTCACATGTTTGAGTAACCCTTTATTATTAGTTTGTCTACATCTCCAAAGCTTAAAACGCTCTGTTCCACCTTGTGATGTCATGAAGCGGTAGTTTTCAAGTTAACAGCTACGTTTTACTGTTAGTTCAGTAGAGATCGGCAACTCCAGGGCTGAAATCATCCAAATGATTCTAGTGAAGGTGTATAGACTTTAAAAACACAACGGAGCACAATGAGCAGAATGAATGTGACTGAAACAAAGCACAACTGCAGCTATGTTTTTGATGAGGAAACAACATTATAACAAAGATGAGAAAACAGTGCAGTATGGGCCCTTTATGTAAGATGAGGACGCGAGCTCGGAGACAGCGGCCAATGATGCGTTTGTTTTTTTTTTCTGGTTCTAATGAGAGTGATCACAGACGCCGAGACCAAACGCTTTAAAACAAACACCCGCTTGTTCTCACATGAAGCAACCCATAACATCTTTAAAGAAATTCTCTTTCAAAAACGAAACTATGGCGCGAAGAAATGAATATTAATGCGGAACAGAACAATACAATCAAATACTTTTACAAGCTGTGTGTTTTTATGTGTGCTAAGTGCTAAGTGCTACGGCAACGTTTCCCATGCGGGGGTGCGGGGACTTGTCAGGAGTACTTGGGTTTATTTGCGATTGGAAAAGAGGTACAGCTGAGGAATGTTTGAATTAGGGATGGGACTATAAACAATAATCTCAACCTGGAAAGACTCAGACGGACACAAAAGAAAGGTGGAGGTGGTCGAGGTGAGGCTGGGGAGAGTGAGATGAGATGAGAAGCAGAGGAGGTGCTGGGGAGGTGGTGGGACGTCCGCGATGGGGACGAGCGGCAAACAGCGGGGAGTAATGGAGGAGGTGATGAAGGCTGAGGAGCAGGTAAACTCTAGAGAAGCAGTGAGTAAACGGGAGAGCAGCCAGGTCTTCCAGGCTGAATTTACGCTAGCTCCATTACTGTTAAAGGTAAGAAAACAATAAGAAAATTGTAAGAAAACGATAAGAAAATGGCACTTGCCTTGTTTGGATAATATCAGGACTCCACCTTCGTCCACCTTCAACTCAATCTCAAAAAAAGTGAAGAAACCGCAGCAGACGATTCTAACATCAACGACAATATTACTGGTCATTCAAAAAAAAGGCAATCAAAGACTCTCTGTTATCCATAAGTTAAAATGACTCTACTTCTCACATTATACACCAGGAACAAGTACTGTACTTAAGTAAAAAATGTAGGTATCTGTACTTTACTTAAGTACATTTTTAAGTGGATACTTTTTACTTTTACTTCACTACATTTGAGAGCAGGTATCTGTACTTTCTACTCCGCTACAGTTTTGAACTGGACTGAAAAGTAAAAGTATTTTTTATTATAGTTTGAAACCTGCTGATACTTTCTACCCGCTACAGTTTTGAACTGGACTGAAAAGTAAAAGTATTTTTTATTATAGTTTGAAACCTGCTGAAAAGGCTGAGGGCAAACACAAATATACAAAAAAAACACAGCTATAAAAAACTATCAATTCAGTTGTTTCTGCTGAACAAAATTCCGCACAAATCTTTATCAAAATCACTACATTTGAAGTTTTGTAAGATCTCAAAATCTACGTGAAATACTTTTACTTTTTACTCTTTATGTACGTTTTTAAACAGGTACTTTAATACTTTTACTTAAGTAGAGAGATAAGTAACAGACCTAAGTACTTGTTCAACCACTGCACACATGTATCATCCAGCCTGTTCTCTTGTACCGTTCATTCTGTTTTATAACTATGCTCACACTCAAAAAACACTCAAAAACTCAAACTCAAAAAAATATAGCCACAAAAATGATTGTAATTTTATATCATTACCAACTCCCAACCTCTCACGGCCAGTCGTCAAAACCGTAACACACGTCGCACATTCGAAACCACAGGACCACACATGCCCCCCGCACCCTTATTTCACCCTGCTGCCCTCCCGACCACGACACAGGACTCTCAAAAATACGCACAGGACGCTTCAAAAACCCGCCTGTGTCATCCTCACAGCCATCAACGCACCTGTAAGCTGTAAACCATGTACTTTACTTTGCATTAGCGGGGAATTATGTGTTATTTTTGTTATATAAGCCCATTTGATAACATCACAGCTGCAGTTGGTCAAATAATGAACATATATGGCACTGCATAGATACTAGAACTAACTACACAAGTGTTGAACTGTGCTTTTTATTTATTAGTGAGCATTTTTTTTACCATGAGGTTCCCTTTGAAAAAGACTTAATGTGATAGTTCTCCTTTAGGGTTGTTGTGTCAGTGGTATGAAGTAGTTTCAGTATTCTCGTTTATCGCTGTACTTTTCTGTAGTTTTATATTGCTGTACTTAAGTAAAAAATGTAGGTATCTGTACTTTACTTAAATACATTTTTAAGCAGGTACTTTTACTTTTACTTCACTACATTTGAGAACAGGTATCTGTACTTTCTATTCCGCTAGATTTTTGAACAGGACTGAAAAGTAAAAGTATTTTTTGTTATTGTTTGAGACCTGCTGAAAACGCTAAGGGTTTATTTTTAACACGTGCATAATTTGAGCACACAAAACTATAACAACAAATACACAAACAAAAACCGCTAGAATAAAAAGATCGATTCAGTTGTTTCTGTTGACCAAAATTCAACACAAATCTTTATCAAAATCACTACATTTGAAGCTTTATAAAATCTGAAAATCTACGCGAAATACTTTTGCTTTTTACTCTTTAAGTGCATTTTTATACAGGTAGTTTAATACTCTTACTTAAGTAGATTTTTTCATGCAGTACTTTTATGTTTACTGCTCCGGTGTCTGTACTTTTACTTAAGGAACAAAACTTCTTCCACCGTTAGTTATTGTGACAGGCCTAGTTTTGATGTGTGATCGTGAGCGTTCTGTGAAATGCCGTTCTTTTTGTACAGCTGTGAAAACTAATTTCTCTGTGGGGACAGTAAAGTAACTGACTAATACCACCAGATAATGCAGAAAAGAGCTACTTACCCATGGCATTATTTTGAAGCAGTTGTTTTTACTTATAACAAAGTACAATTCTGTAGTTTTAACATATAACAAACAAATGAAAATTGCAAAAAGAATCAGATGAGAGTGACCGCGTGGATACGTGTGCAGATCAGATTTGAAGATGGGTGCCCTTTAGAGTGGGCCGCTTTTTAACTACGACAAAAACCTTGGGCCGAAACGCGTTGGTGCATATGTTTTTGTCCTCAATAGCCGAGATGTAATAAAGATTTTTTACAATTCCTAAACAGATGCAGGTCTTTGTTTCCTTTGTTGTCTGATTTTTTATAGACATTTTACCCTACAATTAACTACATTTAAAACAAAAAAATCAACTTTTAAATCATAAGAAATTTAAGTTTTTGTGACGCTCCAGTTAACTGCACTTATTTTGGCCCTGATAATAATAATCAGTCAGTTTCGCCCCATGTTTACTGAATATACAAGTCACAGACCCAACCACTCAAATGAGTTTAAAAATGAAAAAAGGGGACAAGTACTACAGGTATCGCAGTTGACAACTTTCTAAATATCTGTGAGTACGGCAAGAAGCGTGGACAAAAAGCCACGAGACTAAACACTGTGGCACTTTTGTCGAGAAAATAATATCTTGATCCTAAATGCAACGCGCAGTATATGTATTTTGTTAACTATCCATATTGAGATGGGCTGTGAATATAAACAAGTGAGTGAGTGAAAGTACTTCTATCGGTCTATTTAAAACCCTCCCCCGCAGGCCAGTGTATTTACAAGGAAACGCTTATCATTTAGTCTCTGTTGTGGATCAAAATGTCGAGCTCCGCTGAGATCGTGAGCGGTGCTGCTAGGGCCAAAAGTGCATTTTTACAGCCCCAGGATCTGAGAGGGGAAAAAAATGATTTGCAAATGCCCAAATATGTCTAATTGACCTGACCATTTGAAATCGATGGAGTATCCTTGAAGGAACGTTTGAGCGTATCAGACCGGGGTGTATAATGAAGTATGCAAAAACAATGGAAAAAAATCAAGGAGTCATCAGAGGTCATGTGAATTGAAATTACAGTGCTAGCAGCCAATTAGCAAAGACAGCTGTTTTATAGGGCAGCACACCTGATATAAAAACACAGTGTACGTGGGAGAGTCGTTGGTGAGCGAATATATTACGCGATTGTGTGTTTAGCGAGCCCGATCGATACTTTTCCCAGCCTTGATTGAATTCACAATTAGCTCCGGTAAGGGATGCTATGGAGATGCGTCTTCCTGGCCCCCCGCCTCCGAGCGCGCCGGGTAACGGTCAGGCGGAAGGACCGGCGTGGCGGGCCGTGACAGTGCCGGAGAATGCTCTTTTGACCCGAGAGGAAGGGAAAACAACATCAATGGTAATTCCCCTTCAAACACATTAACTGGGATGAAGAGGGTCCCCCAAGCCCCTCTGAGTGGACCGGCATTGATCGCAGAAATCCATGAATAAATTTAGAACTAATTGATTTTTTTTTTTTTTTTTTTCTCGCGCCTCTTCGGAAAATAAATCTCTAATTCTGAGGAGAGGTTGTAAATGTGGCAAATTGCGGAGTAGCTTCCTTTTTTGAAAAACGGCAGGAAATGTATTTTTATGGACTCGTTGAGAATGCGACAGATATATTCGGTGAGGTCTCGTTGTCAAAAGGCTCACTGCGGTTGAGAAAGAAAAAAAAAAACTGTTTTATGAGGTAACTTTTTGTACAAATGTCATCTTAAAATGTCATCTAAAAATGTATGTATCTAAAATGGATTTATCAGGGGGGAAATTTCAAAGATGTCAGCCATGTGGTTCTAACAGATTTTTGTGATTTTTTTAGAATTAAAAAATTAATTTAATGAAGGATTAAAGGATTCTTTAAAATTGTATCTTATATATTTGTTCCTCCAGCCATGCCATACAAAATTCAGCGTAACTTGATATTTAAGCGTTCCATTTGTGAAAAATCTACGAATTGAGTTTCAAAATGTGTAACTCCCAAACAGGTTGTTGTCTTGATAAAGTTAAAAAAAACTGGCATTTAGAGGTAACCTTTTTTTAAATTCTTACTTGTTCAAATGCAAATGTGTCAACTCTCAAACACGTTTTTGATTCAACTGGGGGAACTCCTAAGAAGACATTACAATATGTTAAAAATACAACTTTTTTTTTTTTTTTAAGCAACTGCCCATTCCCTTTTATTGTGCTCTTAACCAGTCAGTTAAAACATCAGAGTCTGTTCTGGCACTAATGTAGAGAGATCCCGATTCGAACAGCTGCACATTCAGGTATTACACTGCCACCTACTGGTTACAACATTGCAACAACATGACATTAGTTCAGTTTTACTCAAAATATTTAGTTTTAACAATCGGAAAAGTCAAATGGTGTAATTTAATAAAGAGGCGAACAATTATTATCATTAATTATCACAATTCATGGAAAGATAAGAGAGATTAAGACATCTGCTTTCTCATGTGCTGGTTTAGTTCTGGTTTGATACTGAATTAGACCTGATATGGACTTGGTTTGGATCTGCTCCTGGTTTATTTATTTATTATGTATTTATTTATTCATTTTTATGTATTTATTTGACAGGGACAACACAGTCACAGATAGATAGTGCTAATTGCTAACTCCTGTCCCTGGTTGGGCTGTTCCCTACGCAAAACAGTCCAAAACCGTTTAAAACACAATCTTTAAACACATATTATTATTATACTCAGTCATGGTCTTGTCCAGTTCAGGTTTAGATCCAGTTTAGTCTCAAAGCAGCTTGGTGAATCTTGATCCAATCTGTTGTGCATATGTGTGTATAGGAGGCTGCAGTGCATTACCTGTACACATGGAGCAGACCGGTCACTGCCGTGTGCGCCATCTGGGAGCTCGGAGACAGGATCAAAGTCCTTGGACCGGATCTGTGCCAAAAAAATGAACAATAACCTCAGGTTGCTTAGGCCCTTCGATGTGCTTCAGTCCTCTTCAAACGCTCCGGTGGTTTATGACGGGGTTATTAGTTTAAATTCATGATAGGTTAAATGACCAAATGTAAGATTTTTGCTGTTTTTTACGAGTTTCACAGTATTGTTAACGGTTATAATTTGACTTGCTTGGACATGGACAGCGGATGACGTATGATGTGACATATACATAGAGGTAATTACATAACTGGCTTGTAACCATACAATAAAAACAAGGGTCAAAACGAATTTATACAATAGTTATTATGCGACTGATAAGAATATATGACAGCACTTCTTATTTGTTAAATGAATGTTTAAAGTGCACGTGATAGGATAGACTACTCATTACTCTAAAACATAGTTAACATTTTTATATTTAAGATTTTACTAAAATTCTTCCAAGTCTTTTATAGTTTTTTAAAATTTTGGTGAAGTTTATAACATTAGGCCTACTTCCTGGTTGGACACGGACAGCAGATATGACATAAGTAGAGGTATGTTACCTAGCAACCATGTTAACAAGGGCCAAACACCGTCGTACACAACTTTCACAACTGTTATCATCTGACAAATACAAAGACAGCACCTTTATTTGTTTAAATCAGTGTTTGAACTTTCAGAAAAATGCCTTCCTTGTGCGTAAATAGGCTCTGTGCACAGCAACCCCACTGTTAGCGTCACTACTTCCTGTCCAGTTTTAGAGTCATGCTAAAATAAAATTAAAGATCAGACAGTGGACAGGGAGCTGCGGGTGGATGTCACTGCCAACATAATAAACACTACACAAATAAAATGAACAGACCTACTTCACCGGAGGACACTTCTTTTTTTCTTTCTCTTTATTTATACAGGGGGACCCAATGAGAGCACTTGGGCTCTCTTTTTCATGGGCTCCCTGTTCAAAATACAATTTCTGTGTTTCGAAAGAGGGATGTTTGTGTGTCAATGCTAACGCTAATGCTAATTTTGAGCCATAACAAATATTGAAACAACACCACAAACTGAAGTATTCTACATATACATATAATTGTGTAGTTTTTCACACTCACTGCTACTTCCTGTATTTTACAACTTTTTGTTTTGTACATTTCTTCACAAACTGCCACTTCACTGATGTAAAATAGATTGTATTTAGCTCAGGTCCTATCCAAATGTCTTCCCTGCTCATAAACTGTCCCTGCATTGTGATGGAATTGTGCGTATTAACACAGACAGAGGGATTCCTTGTTAAAACGCGGCGCTACTTCTTTTAAGACCTTTTCTCAACATTTCAGACTGTCACATGACTGATGTTAAAGTATAATACTTTTTTTTTTTGTTATATCCCACCAACAATTAGAAAAACAACTAAATGGACATGATTGCATTAACTAAAGACAAAATAAATATACACCTCCATAAAGTAAAATGTAAACCAAAAACAAGCAGGAGTGGTTCAAAGCTTCACAATGCCAAACAGAACGATACATCTGTGCTCTATACTGTGCCGTCGCTTAGGGCCAGTGATACGGCTCTATCTACATTATGGGCTTTGTTTTGGACAGAGCCAGTCAGCTGCATAGCCTCATTAGTGAAGCTGTGTTCATTCAAGAGATTACAACAGCAGCATCTGTCACTCTGATGGTTTCATTTCAATCCACAGGCCCCAAAGTTTTTTTCAAATGCTCACGGAATATAGGCTGACACACTTTTAACTGTGGTATTGGCACAGAAAAACAAAGATCACTAAATGTCACTGACACAATAACTCTAAAGCATAATAATGATGATGATGATAATAATAATAATAATAATAATAATAATAATGTGTGTGTCTGCTGTGGATATAATAATAATAATAATAATAATAATAATGTGTGTGTCTGCTGTATAGTTATAATCTATGACACTCAGGAATCATTATGTTATAATTTTTAAATTGCAATATTTATCTAAAAAGACTTAATAAAAGAAACAAATCCGCTGACTTCCTTGTTAGAAAACTTGTCCAATGGGAGCTGACGTCGCCCTAAACATCATCACAACATGAAGCTGTCAGAACCTCCTATGGATAGCTGCACGTCCACTCACTTCGATTTTTTTTTTCATTTGTCCTAAAATGACCACGCGACGCTACCAAATCCTATCACTGACTAAGAAAATAAAATTGGAGAGTGAAGTAAGTACAGAGCAGTGGCTGTAAGCAGGAGAAAACGGGAGTTGATCGGCATTATGGCAAAAGCCGATATAGTACAAAATAAAATTTAATTCTGAAACAAACGTTTTTAGGAGTTAATATAGCAAATATTAGGGATGGAAGGAAAAAACTTGCAGATTTCTGCAGACTCAATGAGCACAGCACTAAAATGTTAATCTGAGGATTTGAGGTGAGAGAAATGTCATTTTATTCAAAATGACAGGTGACCAATGTTGTTTCATGTGTCAGTGAAATAAACAAATCTGATTGCACAGCCCTGTTTGAGCCTGGTTCAGTGAGTTGTGACCAGACTGATATCCCTCTGTATAAAAAAATACAGAGATATTCTGGACTTGCCAGGGGCATTAACTTACAGTAGTAATAGTAAAATGAAATGTTCATGTTTTAATAACATAATGTGAATAGTTTTGAAAAATAAAGCCATTTTCAGAATTGAGTCTTGGTGAAAATCCAAATGTCTTCTTTGTAACTTTTCCCAGACTCTTGAGTTTCATTGTGTTTGCTCGTCCTATCGCCCTGAGGTGCTGCATCTGCTGTAGTGCGGCCTGCATTAAGGTGCAGGAAGAAGCATGTCACATTTGGGAAGCAGGCACAGTGCAAAGAGGGGAAAATGACTCAACGGGCCGAACAGCGGAGGGGCGGAGGGGCGGAGGGGATGGCTGAACCTGGGCAGATGTGCCGCGGTGTCACTGCACATCTGCAGCTCAATGAATCACCAGCAGATGTTCAACGGCAGGTCTGTCACGCAGCCAGACACACATATGCAGAGCAGGGCAAAGCAGGCAAACGTATAGTGTTCAGTTCATATTAAAACTCACTTAATCACTTGTTCTGATAGAAGTGATCATTATTCTAAGACTGTTCAGGAAAAACGCATCCTTCTCAAAGCAGTATCTAGTTTAGTATTGGTTAGTATCTGGTTATACATTTTTTGACAACCCTATTTACAAGTACATTTTGACAGATTTTTTGCAGACCTATTATTATAATTATTAACAGATAATAAAAAATGTGAGATATTAATTTTCATCAATACTGACCAACTGTAGCCAGGCAAGACATGCAACCATCGCATTAGTGTTAGCAAACGTCACACAAATTTAATAATGAACAAACAGGAGGTTAAAATTCACACAAAAAAAAAAAAAAAAGTCATGAATTTGCACCATATCTAGATTTTAATCAACTCTACTGGGTCTTTGATAATTCAGTTCTCAAAAACAGCCCTGTATCGATTATTTTAATGGAAAATCATGGCCCACATAAAAATAATGGCCAGTGCGATAATTACTGCAGAACTTTGACACACAAAATGAAAAGTATATCATATTGATTTTATTATACTGACGTTGTATTTATGTGAAGTGTACTTTTCTCTGCTTGTTCCTTGCACCCTTTGAAATGAACGGCTGGGTGGGGCTCATCTCTACTTTCTTACTCCATGGAATTGTGTAAGTGTGCCGTGGTTGTGCGGAGGACAGTGAGACCAGTGCTTTAAAGTGCAGTTAAAGGTAAGGAGCTTTTAAGCGCGAGGAGCAGGATCTTTGAGAACATTCCTGAGGCCCTTTTCCCTCTTTTGGAGCAGCCCGGGCAGATAAAAGGAAACACTCGGGTGGATTAAAGTGTTCAGAATGTATCAGCATCAAACCACTGGAGTTTTTGCCCTCTACATTTTTCAAACACGGTCAATAGATCTAAATATTTTACTGTGCCCAGGCCGATTTATTGTTTGATGTTTAAAAACTTGTGTGGAATGAAAGAAAATTCATTAAAGGAGAAGGCCCCAGAACGAGACCCTACGATCAGCTTTGAAAATCTGGTTTAACTGGAATATTGATCATTCTCTTTCTTCTGTGACAAAGGCCACCAGGGACGCTGGAGGTGTCAGTGGATGAAGGCGCTGCCAATAACAGCAGACGAGAGTGTACAGAGAGGTGAGGCAGAGGAACATTCTGATACACACAGATCCAATACGTCACAGACATCACAGCTCTGAAAGCATGTGAGGGCTCATTTACGCACATGCAGGAGGCTTATGGAGGCTAGCATCTCCCTCAGCACAATTCAATCCAATCATCAGTAGTAAACAATACATACCACACATACACCTGACAGCTGGACATTCACTTACAGTCTGAGGAATTGCATATACTCAGCTCAGTTATATCCACACGACTGATTCATTGACAAACTTTCACAAATCTGTCTGTAGTTGCCCCATGCAAGTACACAGTACATCTTTAGTACATTTCAGTGTATGATAGTACGGGTAAAAGTGTAGTATGTAAAGTGTAATATTAGTTAAGCAAGCAGTTAGTAAGTCAAGGTGATTCTTCAGTCTCTGAGTTGAGCCATATCGCATGCATGCCCTCCATTCCAAGTGTGTTTTGAACAGGGCACAGCGGGAGACCAGGCAGCTCCTCTGGCTTGTATTGACTGACATGGCTGATGAGGGCCAGCCTCTCTTTGGCAGGAGGCTAGAGGCGCATGCAGAGGTGGCCCTCACCAGGGTGTGAGGAGGGGACCAAACAGCCGTCGTTCATAGATATTCTGAGCGTGGCTTTATCCTCCTGCTCAGTCAAGGTCTGCGCGCCCCTCTGAGGGAGCGGACAGGGTCATGGATGACACCGCCTCTGCCAAATGTGACAGCACAGCTGGGCCGCCTAATGACAGAGGCTCTGCCCAGCACGGGCCAGGACAGCACGCAAGAGAGAGAGGGGCAGCGGCCATGTTGGATGGGCAGATGTTCAGCACAGAAGACAGCTGCACTACAGGGACCCTGGGCTGCTCTCCTCTCTGTAATTGAAAATCATGTAAAAGGTCAATTGTGTGATGCTGCCTGTCCCTCTCTGCAAGTTGTTCCTTTCAGTGAAACATGACAAAAACAGCACTGACTGGATGACAGCCTTTGCCTCAATTACAGCCTATTTAGATGTGGATGTCGGAGTAATGATGCTATCTGTAAACATTCACCGTGAATAAATCTGCATACAAGAGATGCAGGCCATCTGGTGGGGCCGCACACAGGGGTCCCACAGTGGAGCCTAATCATGGACTACATTAGACAGACACTGTTATGACATTTGGACTTTGAAAGTAGGAGAAACTTCACATCCACACTGAGCAGAGCAGCAGAGCACATCGTGGGGTCTGGGGTCAGTGACTGTCCTGAAAACAGTGGCCCTCTCTCTCCTGTGCTCTGATGAGAATTGGCACAGCTCGAACCTCCACAAAGTATCTCATGTTTGGGATTGTCTTAAACAGAACCAGCCACACAATGGTCACACCCCATCACCCTCTCCCAAATGTTCAACTTTGACTGACAGAGGCACAATCAGAGCAGGACTAGAAGGTTCCTTGTGTAACACTAACTTGATACTTGCATAGTGAAACATTGACTTTAAATAGAGTGTCTATAAAAACATACCATTGCATGTTTACTTCAGCAATTAATCTCAAAGTTGTTCGTTTTAATGAGGAGCTCCGGGCGCAGACACAAACACATGTTTTTAGGAAATCTCTTAAAATTTCGGCAACAAGTGCTGACATCTGAGCACCAGCACAAACAGGAAGGAAACAATATATTCTATAAACTTTCCCGGATGAGAAAGTGATCAATACCACTTGTGTCTGCAGGAACACGCCTTGAGGCGCAGTTCTGTTTGCCTGGCCTCACACTTTTGCCAACAATGCAATCACAGACTAACCACACACTTGGACTGACACACTGTCGCAAATGATGTTTTGATTCAAACATAATGTGTGTTGTCTCTCTAGCCTCTTACTTTGTTTACAGATTCTAAGTAAAACCAGGGGACGCTGTTCACAAAATGCATAAATGATAAACTTGTGAACAGCTTTAGTCCATCCAGAAAAACAGTGACCACCACACCCCGCTGAAGTGTGGCCGCTCATTAGATGCAGTTTCTTACGAACAGAGCGGCTAATGACTATGAGGAGCCTTATTTAGCCGGATTGATTTTGCGTGTGTACATGTGCCACTCGCATCGCAGTGTAACTGTAACAGAGCGTGTGCATAGCGCCAGAATGTACATTTCAAAGACAAGACAGCTTCTGGGCTTGCTCAACTTTTGCTTGTTATCAGGAGCTGAGAGTGAAATGGAGAGAATTGATCTTTTGTCTACTGGAGGTGCACTCCCTTGGGCTTGCCGCTCGCTCTGCTCTGGCTTGGCACGTAACCCCCCCTCCTCTCCCTATTCGCTCGCTGGCTCCCTCCCTCGCTGAGTGCATGGCGGCTGCCTCTCTTACCGCTGACACTTGTCCTGCCC
>KN477671.1:25079-40048 GCA_000787095.1 Periophthalmodon schlosseri
TCAGTTTAAGAAAGAAAAAAATGAAATGCTTTCAATATGCATAAAATATTTTTTACCTATTCTAGATCATTTATGAGAAATGTTACAAAATTTGACAAAAAAAAGTTAATATTCATGGTGGTTGCAATTAGAGAAGAATATGTGATTGGTCCATCCCAATAATCAAGTCTTAAATGTTACTTTAACCTCACAGTCTCCAAATGATTGTTTTGTTTTGGGAGCATTAGCACTTTACCGGCCTCTCTGCTTCAGCCCCTGAAATGTGGAGAAGCCGAGAGCAGGAAAAGGGCAAGAGCGTATACAGTCTGGTGTTTAGCGGCACATTACAGGACCCACGACACCTCCCCATTATCCCAGCCTTTCAGCCATCTTACTTATGTCGGAAAACAAGCTAGTGCAATTTAGAATACATTTCAGGGCAATTAAAATTTCCCAGGCACAATTACTTATTCCCCCGATGGGGCTGCCTCAATCAGTCTCCCAGAATAATGGGTTTATGGCCTTGATGCGGCACACATGTCCTGCCTATCTGCCTCGTGCTCTTCTCAAGGCCCTGGTTATTAATTGTGGCTAAAGTTGATAAATAAAATCACCAGTGTTCTTAATGCTAATTAGTGTTTGAGATAATATTTATGATTTCATAAGCACATATTTCTCCAAAGGCTGCAGCGTCGTGCCCCCTATCCATCGGTCATAGGCTGTCTGGATGTAATCTATCTTCGGGGAGCACAGAGGCCGAGCGAGGGGCTGGACGAAACACCGGCAGTAAATACTAATAGTACTTAGTGGGTACTTAGGGAGCAGGAGTATTTCAGGCTATTTATTGAGCTGGGCTGCTCAAGCTTATGCAAGTTTTACAGGGAAAACAATGACAACTGTGGTTTGTGAAAGGAGAGAACAAAGGATTGTGTGTTCTAGAGGTAAAGTCAACGTTTGCAAGTCGCATCATTCTGTCATTTTGAATTTTTCACAAACACAGTCCAGAGTTTGTAGCCTGCCATGCAAAGCGGACGTGGTGTTGACACTGGCCCGGCGCTGGCATTGAGAGGCACTTCTGCTCCATTTTAACATCACACAGTCTGGGGCCAGCAGCTCACTGGTCGGACTATTGATCCAAGTCACCACATCAAGGAAAGCATCAGTGCTGCAGAGCATTGTGGGACCTGTCCACAGCTCTAGGCTATGCCCCAAAGAGTGACAAGTGCTGAAACCACTTCAAGGGGGCTAACTGTGCCCTCAGCCCTTTCTAGTCCCTGCTTCAAAGCAGAAGGCAGCCTCTGGCAGGGCCCCCCTCTCTCGCTCCATACTCTCTGCTCCTCTGGGGTAGCTGGTCCTTCTCTCCTCTCCCAGCTGTCAATGTCAAAGGATGAGTGAGTCCAGTCAAAGCTAGTCCCCCTTCCACACTCCTGCCTTTAAGTTTGCTCTTCCTCTGATGCACTGGTCCCATCCCCTCTGCATGACTGGCCCTCGCTGACAAGTGGAAATCACAGATCCGACGGGCGAAGGCTGGTGAGTGAAAAAGACTTCACAAACGTGTACCCTACAGCCATCACTGTCCTCAACTCAGCAATGAAGACACCGAGCACATCCAGTTTGCCTGGGCTGAAAACGACTCCAGACATGGAGGAAATATAGAGGAAATATTTACAGGCAGGGTAAACGGAGCAGCATGGTGATTCTTTTCTGACTTCCCGAGATAAATAAGTGATAGAAAAGAGGGAGTGTGCTTGGCCAAAGGGACCTTGGGCTGTGCCCTGTGGGCATGGCAACTTTCATTTTCCTCTTTTCTGCGCTCATATTCCCAGCTGGTTTTGGAGTTATGATTGAGTTTCACATATTGGACTTGTATCTGGCAGTCTGGCTTGTTTATCTGTTGGACTGATAAGTGCACGGGCTGAGTATGAAGCTGAAGTGAAGGGGAGACATACAGAGAGACAGAGTACTCACAGATTCTCTCCTCCAGTCTTTTCTCATTGATTTAGCATGTCTTCATCACCAGCCTGACCCAGGTAGAGCCCCCCTCTTTATCTCTCTCTCCAGCTCACAGCTCTGGAGTGGGCTCAGCGGGGGCACTGGCCTATTGTGTGTCAGTCAAGCTGCTGCAGACAGCTGACCAATGGGCCAAGGACACACTAAACTCTACAGAAGTATCTCTCTTATACAAATATGCAAAACATTTTCCTTTATACAGTTTGAAAGGAATTATACTTATGGCCACAAGCTTAGGTGACAGTTGTTAGAAATTGTGATATCTGAAAGGACATTCTTATTTTACTGTTATTTGACTGATATTAGAGTGGCATAAGTTTGCGTCCCTCGCTGTCAGAGCATGTGGAGTGCGGCCGAAGGAAGGTAAGACAAAGAGACTTGGGGATGGTGGAGCAAGGGGCGAGTGAGCAGGGCTGAGAGGAGGTGATCGGGAGAGAGAGAGCCAGCAGTGCTTGCTGGACCCTGACTGCGTGCGAGGCCTCTATTATTCATGCGGCAGTGCACATGTCAAGAACTCACAGACAAGCACAACAGCAAGGCCGCGCTCAAATCAAACAGCGCATCCGCGGGCAATACCCACAATGCACCTGGAGGAACACACCTCGGCCCATTTCTCTGTTGTTCTCAGATAAACAGAGAACAAGGCTACCTGAGCACTGGCTGATTCTCCTCCAGAGCCACGAGCGGCTCTTTTTGTTTGTTTGCTTTCTCCACCAATTTATTTACTCCCTTCTTCTCTGGCAGATGTTGGTGCCAGTGGGTTCTATCTTTTCATGGCTCATTAGCTCACTATTGCATTCATTTTATTTGGGCGAAGCAGCGATCATGCCCTTTGAGCTGTTCAAGTCCATTGCTTCTCATTTTAGGTCCCCAACATGACTATAGTGTAGGCCAGTCTCTTCACTGTGTCCCTGTCTGCTCTTTATTAGACAAAATACAAGGCCCAATTACCATTACTGGGTTATAAGAAGTCAACAAATAAACTTAACGATATGGAACAGAATGTGTGCAATGTAAAAAAAAAAAAAAAAGTCCAAATATGTCCAACTCGGAACCCAATTTTTTTTTTTTTTGCTAAATCTTTTGGACATTTTTTATTTAATTAATCGACAGTATTTGGTGTTTTCTAAAAGCTGACTCAATCAATTTTACTTATTTTTTACATATTCTGTCGTAAGCTTTTAATACTAAATTATAAACAAAAAAACATACTTGAAAATAATGCCATATGCTGTACGTTTTTATTGTTCACAAACCAGGAAGTAAGGCTGGTGTGCTGTTAGCATGCTATAAACTCATTGCGTTGTATGAATTGGATCCTCTGAATGTTTTTAAGACAGTAGAAATCAGGTACAGTGCCTTTATAGTGCATATGACAGGTTTTCAATTCTGACTTGGTTTGGTAAATATTTATCATAGATTTACATCAGTTAAGTGGCAGTTTGTGGAGAATTGTTGAAAAGAAAAGTACCAAAATACAGGTAGTAGTGGTGAGTTTTAAAACAGAATCCCTCTACCTGTGTCATCAACACAGAAAACTCCATCCAAAATGCAGGGACAATTACGCACAAGGAAGACATTTTTTTAACAATTTAAAGCTTCATTTGACAAAATAAAGGTCAAATAAAGTTGTCATTTATTTTTATTAGTCCAATCATAACCATTGTGTAATTTAGACAAGTTTTGGCCCTTGTTAACGTTATGGTTGCTAGGTAACAGTTATGGAATCACCTCTATGTATGTCACATCTGCTGTCCGTGTCCAACCAGGAAGTAATATAAATTTGATCAAAAAAACAATGACTTTTTTTTTCTGTGGTGGTGCCGCTTGAGAAAATGTCTTTCCTGAGTCGTTTAGGATCAGTGAATTCTATTTCCTCCTGCATGTTGACCCGGGGTAATTCAGTAATCTGACATATAGCCTGGCTCCTCTGGCTCTGGACAGGCCATCATCATGTTAGCTGTATTTTCAGGGGAAGTAACACGGGGGGCACTCCCATTTAGCTGTGTGTTTCTCTTCAGTCCCCCTTGGTTAGCTTGGTCATGCAGCGCAAATAGTTTTGTGCCACAGGGCTCAAAACTAGTTTGTTGCATAGATTTTAGCGACATCTAGTGGTGAGACTAAATGCACTATGGATGGAGCTCAGCAGTGACCACCCCCAACTTGATACCGGAAGTAAATTTGGTTCTGGAAGTTCATTTTTCTGTAGACTTTCTGAAAAATAAAATTATAATAAAAGTTTGAATACTAGCTCAGGGCTAATCAGCTATGTGCTGACTAATGACCACAAGACCTACAGCTGGGTTTCAGATGACATCACATTCTACAGGCCAATAATATTTAATACAGATGGGGGGTGGCAGATCAAATTAGTTTGGTTAAAATGTAGATTTTGGTTGTTATACAGTGAGTTCTTAGGTCTATTTACGGGTGTGAATTTATGTTTTGGATATTTCATGGCTAAGTAAAATGTAATCAATAGGAAAAACTCTTGCCCATCTGAGAGTATGGCATCATCACATTCTAGAATCTGAAAACTACCAATACTTGTATTTATTTATTTGTTTCTGAAACTTTATACACTGTTACGTTATTAAAACACTTCAGAATTTCATGTTTTAATGATGAAACTGAAAACAACCGCCTTTGGTTAGTGCCATATGAACCATCTCACACTCTGAGGACTTCAGGGACCGGCCTCCTGCTGGTGCCCAGAGTCAGGACTAAACATGAGGAATCAGCGTTTCAGTTTTATGCAGCTAAAACCTGGAACAATCTTCCTAAAGATGTGAGACAGGCCTCTACTTTGACAATGTTTAAATCCAGGCTCCAAACGGTTCTGTTTAGCTGTGCATATGACTGAAAGGTTTTTATTCTGCACTCTTCTCTTTTAATGTTAATTTTATGATGATCATTTATGTTTTGATTTGTTGTATTGTGATTTTAATGCCTTTCTTATTCCATAAAGCACTTTGAATTACTGTGTGTGCGAACTGTGCTATACAAATAAACTTGCCTTTAAACTCTGTGAAATTTTTCAAAAAGACTGGGAAAAAATGTATGAGAAATGTACTTGCGGAACCACAGCGGGCTTCAAAGTGGGTGGGACTGTTGAGCTCCATTGGCAAACTAACTTTTATTCACAATGCATTTGTAAAAACACCATTAACAGTATATTGCTTCAGAAAACAAACATTGTTAAGAAGAGTATGGATTGGTTGGGCCACAGAGGATGGCTGCCTGAGTTTGAATGGCTGTACTTGGATATTAATACAGCTGTCAGGGGACTTAGCAGTAGCCCATTTAAAGGCAAGTATTCATACACATATCTACATGGTGCACACACAACCCTCTGTTTTTTGATTCAATAATGCAGTGTGGCATTCAGTTCAAAAAGTAATGATTTTCTTTTTGTAGAGAATTAGCCCACTTTTTCATAACTGGCAACCGTAGTAATCTTAAATGGAGAGAGGACAAAAATCTTCATTATGTTTTCACCTTGATCTTTTCAGAAAATGGTTTGATAAGTGATTCTGATTGTAAATTTGGTTGGTTATTTAACAGTGCATAAAATTATAAAGAACTTTCATCAATACCATACTCAGAATCAGAAGGGCTTTCATTTCCATTGTCAATTTGGCAGTAAACAACATAAAACAAAGAGTAGTAATCGTAAATATAAGCTATGATCAGTTCAAAATAAGGCATGCATTAAAGTTATCAAGTACCACGAGTAGACTTTCACCAACTTTTTCAAGATTCGAGAGTTCATTGTCATAGAAAACAACAAAATGACATTTAAAGCATCAGAAACGGCATAGCTTTTATGTAAACTGCAACCCCATAACCCCATAAATAACGCCAGTGTAAACATTAGCACAATAATGACATCAGGGCAGCGCATTTGTAATAAACAGCAACAGTCTTAGCAGCAGCATAAAGGGAATGTCAGAATTAAAGTGTATCACAGGGACATACAGTCAGATATGTGGAGTTTTAATGTTGTTACGCAACAATTCAAAGTCCAGTTTAATGTTATTGTATTGGCGGGTGTGGTTATTGGGCAGAGAGGGGAGGGGGGCAATATTTTTGATTAACGAGAGTAACATAACTCATTAGACAGGTACATTCTCGCTAAGTTAAGACCCAGTCAGTGGCTTTAAATGAACAACTACATCAGCGACTATCATCACAACACGTTTGAAATTCCAAACTCAGTATAAGCTGGTAAAAATACAGTATTACTACCAGGTGAAGGTAACACTGCTATGTAGATATATGATTAACAATGTAGAAAAGTTTGTCAACAGCTGTAAAAAATAAGATTTGATTTTAGAATTGTATGTTGCAGTAAGTAGGCATGTCACAGCAATTACTTATCGTAGTATATGAAAGCTGGAACAATATATTTTGGCTCAGTATTTATCGTGGGTACTTTTTTTTTTTGCAAAAGTCGGGAGGTTTTTGTTATTTTTATTGTAGTACGATAAGATTGAGCTGTAGAGGGTTGAATAAAGGATCATCTGGCTTTATTTTAATCTTAATCAGTGTTTTAGTAGTCTAGTAGTTTCAAAATGTGTTATAGTGACAGGCCCAGCAGTTAGTTAAGTTTGGTTGCATAATTGCGTAGATGAGTTACAGATACGCAGATTGTTGCCATCCATAGAGCTTTTATTTTTAGCAGTTTATTTACAAGAGCGTCCCACAATAATCCACTGTGCACCTCTGACTTTTAAATAATGCATGATGGGACCTGTGGTTGGTCTAATATGATAAGAATGTGTGGAGCAGTAATTAGTCTGGTCTCTTAGCACTGCCATGCTACAGTTAATCATGTTCTCAGTGTGTGAGGTGGCACAGCCTGCAGTGGGGATCGCACACAAACACGCACACACACACAAATGCACACGCACACACACAAATACACACACACACACACACAGCGAGGGTGAGCAGGCTGCGTGGACACTGAACACTGGCACTGCGGTGGACTGCCCTGCAATGGCACCAGTCACTGCTTCATCAGCATCCCATAATTTATGTTGTGTTAATTAGGTCCCTGTGGCTGGAGCGGGCTGGTCGCGGTGGCAGGAAGGCCTCGTCACGTTAACATGCCCTCAGCAATGGCACTAATCTGATACACAGGAATGTCATAATTAAGGCTGGTGAATTATTAATGCGACTGTCCCAGGTATAGGCCGCTTTGCATGTTTACCTGTGGCCTCCAGTGTTTTAGATTAGCGTCAGTAGGCAGGATCAGAAAACCTGGATCTTGAACTGGTCAAAATGCTTTTTTATATTAAAAGAACATACACAAAAATATCAATACAAAGTGGTGCTCATTGTAAACCCCCCAAACCAAAATATTCATCTAAAATGATTTACAATAGTAACAATCTTGACTTAAAAACTGCAGAACTCTCTGCAAAACTTCTTTCCAAGTAGAGTGGGTGGAGACATGGGATGGACACAAAAGGACATTTCCAGAGCACTCACGCCTTAAATACAGGACTGGTCAAACACGCTTTGCTCAAACCCCGGGTAACCTAATGAAGGGGTTAATTGATTAGATTATAACAATAAACTTGTACTTGAGACATTTACTTTTACTGTATGTCCAGGTCCTGTGCCTACCTCTGCCTCTATCCCGTTGCTGCGGTGATTAGGACGAACGTCGTCATGCGGAACCAGAGTAAACCTCAGCTGCTGTCGGCCCCAGTTCAGCCGTCCTATGTGCTCATTAGCTCCAGCCATGGTCAGGGGTCAGCTGAGGCAGAGCTCAGGCCCGCCGGCCCCACAGCACTCAGGGGCCGACACACTGGCCCTCCAGCGGGCCCCAGCGCTGCGTTATTAGCTCACAGTGCACTGCCGAGGGCCCTCATAGGTCGCACACTATGGTCCACGGCAGCTCCTGAGAGATCCACACAAAACAGACTCATGCGAAGCTTCCAACAGCAACACACAGACAATAGAGCATCACAGAAAGCCCGTCCGCCTGCACACACAGTCCAAATAACACAGAGCATATTCAGATCCATAGAGATAGAGCAGAAACCTAAGGGCATTGATAAGCTCACAGGCACACGAGGTCGGTACCCGTCCAAAAAGAACTTTCTGTAGACTAATGTATGTGTGTCATTTAAACGTGAAATATGGCAAGCTGGTTTCTGCATTGACAGGACAGAATGTGTGTGTGTGCATTAGACTCCTGTAACACTGTCTGATCTTTCATTGAGTGTTGCAGCACTTGAGATGCACTTCAGAAAGTCAAACACTTTCACACCAAGACCAATATATAATTTATGCACACAGGCCAACGGGGGATAAATATGCCTCTTCAACACACATTACAGAGGCTCGCACTGACAGACTAGTTTTTATTTTCTCTTTTTGCATCTTCAATGTGGAATATAATAATTTCCCCCCTCAAGACATTTTAATTGCTAATCACCAGTATAGCTCATCACACAATCATACAGAAAATAAATTATTTAGACAAATGTCCACTTGAAGTATTTAATTAACCCTCGCTCAAATCTCCTTTAAAGGCTATCGGACAAACCTTGGAACTCTTTAATCCAACAAAATGAAATTAAATTATAGCAGAAGTGGCTAAACCAGATCAAGGACAAGAAAGACTTTTGGGACGTAGGATGAGGTATATATGAGCTGAATCTTGTAAGACCTCTGGCACTTTAAAGACACGCACTATCAAAGCATCAAGGTAAATCCAACTGGAGCTGGAGATACTAGTGTTTATACGATCCCCTGAAAAGTCAAACAAGCCAAAAGTGACGTGGAAGATTATGCGATGTGGCTACAACCAAGTGCAACCTCATGCAACATTGTTTACCATTTGTGCATGGTTTTGGCACTGTCCGAGCGTTGGAGCATTTTACGCCACTCTTGCATCAGTGAGCTTTGAATAAGAAAAATCATCTTTGTCTTCCCAAAAGTAAGCGTCCTGAGTTGGTTTAAGTGGAGTGGAAAACAAATGTCATTGTCAGATGGTGAATGAAGGTGAGTAGGGGCAGGCTTGGGTAACTGGGATACATTATTTGGTAAAGTCGATGTTATGCAAAATTGACTTTTTGGAGCTTTCTACCATGTTATAACATTCCCTCATCAAAAACATGCCTGAAGAGGTTTCTGATGTCATCCATGCATGTTTGAGTAGTTTAGTGATCTCTCCTGGGTCCTATTCAAACCCTTCTTATGGTTAGCTGTACGATTCTGTCCAATGCCCAAAAACGAAACTGAAACTTATTTAACACAATAATACTTAGTTTTCGGCATATAAAACATTTTTGAAACAGTAATTCTTCTAATTTCCAATTTCATTCACTGTACACACTGCACAGGACAGAAGAAAGGTTTGTTGGAGATTGTTGGTGGTCTCAGCAAAGAGACAATAATTTGGCATAACAACTATCAGTTGTTTGCTACGTCTTCGGTTGATGGAAAACAACTTTAATGAGAGACTGTGCAGGCCTTGAGGAAGTGAATACGTCTGTCTGGGAAAACATTACTTGAACAGTATAGTGGACACCAAACACGGCAACAATCAGGCGTGTTTTTGAAACAGCCAGCAAAGGAAACTGTCCTGTAACCGCAACACTCATTCTACAACCAAACCCATCCACCTTTGTCCAGCAGCACCAACCCAGCAACAACCACAACACTGTCAGAGAGTCCAAGTCACCGGAGAAAACCAAGTCTCTATCCACAAAAGTCAAGAATCAACACCAAGAATGTCAATGTTTGCTCGGGGAGAGAAAAAAACGACATCTTAAAATATACATTTATTCAGAGCCTGTGCAAGATCAAACAGCAAAATTGATCTGCTCTTCCTTCAACCCTGCTCCTCTCCCTCCCCTCGGCGCCCCTCCTCACCGCGTATCGACTTTCCACTTGGGCCATCGCCTGGTCTTCTTGGTCACCCCTCTGCATTACCATAGAGTTCATCAGCCTGCCGTGGGCAACAGGAATGCACAGTCCAACACACTTGCATGTGATTGTTTACTCTTGCGCTGATTGTCTTGCCATTCTGAGCCACTGTTTCCCAGGGGCCCCCTCAGACCACAAAATACGGTCCAATCAAGACGAGCTCCGGCTGTGAATATAGGAGTCCCTCTAAAGCTACAACTCTCCAGGAGCCTGTAGCATTGATCGGAGAGGAAATCAGATGGCTCACTACGACCCATTGCATTTAATTAATCTGTCGGCTGCAGCCAAATGTTCTGCAGTGACAGTCTCAATGTTCTGAGTCTATAGAGCATTTCTTGTGAAGTGAATCTGGTGATGATTTATGAATTTAAAAACAGCAAAGGAGACCTCCGTATTTGTGCCTCTGATGTCACAATCTGGGTAAAATTGAAATGGAGTGATTTCTGAGATTTAGAGCAAGAGGATGTAGTAAACAGGATTAGTAAAACAAAGGATGTCAGAATCAGAATCAGAATCAGAAGACTTTTATTGCCATTGTCAGTGAACACAACTCACAAACTAGGAACTTTCTTTGGTGATAAAGTGCAACATAAAACATTCTAATAATAATAATATAAAAAAGTAGAAATATAACTATTATAAATATAAATAAGGGCAAGCATAAAGTTAAAAAAAGATATGCTTAAAAATAAAATAGTCTTAGCGGTAGATATATACAACAACATCAGAACAACAGTGCAAACATGACTTATTAAGATGACCGGTGTTATAAAGTGTCCAGTTGTGTGTGCCCTTATGTGTGACATCACCCAGTCAAAAGAGCTCATCGAGGCTGGCAGTTGTAGGGACAAATTTGGAGCCGAGTACCATATTTGGAAGCAAGGCTGTTATGCCCCTTCCCGCCCACACCGTCGGTTTAGCAGGGACTGGGCGCTTAGCAACGTTGTCAATCAAACTTGTTGCTAACGCTAGCGGGAGTGATCTTGGGAAAGAATTGATTTGTCCGTTATTAATGTTCATATCTTGATTTACAGACACAATATTGAAATAAAAAACAAGATCAGGTAGAACGGGTTAATATTAACATTTTAAGACCAAAATGATGAGTTTGACAGCAGCAGTTACAGAGAGAGGGGCAATAATAGAAAGTGAACTTGAGTTGACGAACCCGGAATGCTCACTTCCGATTTGGAATGTGGCGGCTAGCAGGTTAGCTATGTCCATTTATATATATAGTCTATAAGCTAAATACAAATCCAGCTGTGCCTTTGATAACAGTAAAGTGCCCTTGAGGTTAATAACAGAGACGTTGCCACCAATGTGCGCCAACAGGATCTTTTATAATGCGTTATAACATACTCTTTAATGTACTCATTAACAAGAATAAAGTCAGGTACCCCAGCTTTAACCAGCCTACAAAACAAGGCACAACATGTGACTTCTGAGAAAGACAACGGGAAGTTGCTAAAACATGTAAAGAAAGTAAACAAACGTCTGTCTGAGTAAAAAATGTTACTGTTTAAAAGTTTAATGAACCTTAACGGACCAATTTGATTTTGGCTTTATTTTACGTGTACCTACTAAACATGCTGCCATAGACTAGCCACACTTCTTTTTTCCAGATGATGACCACACAGACTAACCATTAGACACAAAGACGATTGTAGTTTAAACTGTGATTCATTTAAGAGCATGAGACAAGGGTCTGGTCCACTGGTGCAGATATGGATACAACAGCTCCTGGAGTGAGAGACTCAAATTGGTCAGAGAGAAAGATCGATCGCCCCAGGAACCAATGGAGAGAATGATGGGCATCCCTGAACTAAATTACATTAGAAACTCTGACAATGATTCATGATGAAAAAGTGGTGGGAAAAGAAACCACTGACCACTTTTAAAAGAGTAAAGTAAAAATATAAAGTTTGTAAAAATGTGAGTAAACTACTTTTTTGTCAACTTCAGATTCAAGGTATAGCAGAACATTATTTACACTGGGCACTGTAAGCTGCTTTGGATGATCATCTCACATTTTAGCAACTTCTAACATCTGTCCAGTTGTTCAGAGTTTGATTGTATTCTGTTCTTAATGATCCTCCTCAGAAATAGATTTGACTTGTTTATTTTAATAGGACATGCTCAAGATACTTATTTTCTTTGGACAATGAACAAGACTTTGAACATCTAATTAGTGCCTTATTAGGACTTCCTTAAGAGCTACATGGTTTCTAAGGGTGCTGATGAAGGACAAAACATGTCCAGCTGTATGAAATAGGACAATTAGTTTCATCATGAAGCCACAACGATTACCAAAAAGTCCTCCTAAGACTTTATCACTTCCCAGCCCGATGAGTTAAGAAGGGAATTCACCTCGTCTCAACCTCTGCATTGATTTCTGAGCGAATGGGAGATCTGGGGATTACTTTGGAGAACAGCAATGAAGACCCAGCTTATTGAGTTTTTTTGTATTTGGCAAATGGGCTTGACAAAGATGGAGGAGACAAAATCTAGGGCTTACGTCTGCGGCACCCAATCGGGGGTAACTTGAAAGCGGCGCTGTGATGGGAAGCCAGGAGAGAGGGCACCTCATTTAGGGAGCTGAATTTTGGACAGGGGGGAAAGGCATGGGGAAAGTGCTTAAAGTAAACCGCAAAAGGCCCCAGCAATCGTCAGGAATTGAGACGTTTTTAAACCTTTAACGGGGGACTGTGATCAAAGCGCCCGCCGATCCCCGCTCGAGTGCAGAGAGCGGAACTGGAGGGAACAGAGGGGATTGTGGGGGATCACGGCAGGTTGAAAACGTAAAATCAGCACATTAGCTTTATAAGGGCGTCAGAATATAGGATGATCAGGGGGGATCAGAGCACCCGCGGGGACCCTCTGAGAATGTGGTGTGTACCACGCTGATGGGAGGAAAAACCAGGCCACTGCTGACGGAGGAGCCTGCCCTTATCAAACATGCAGCTAAAGAGGGAATAATGTTGCTCAACTCCCAGAGAAAGCACTTCATAGACAAGTTTGGATAAGAAACTGTAAAATTCTCTTATGTCGCCATGTACTTACAAATGAACAGCCTTCTTCTGAGATAACTTTGGGAAAACTTGGTTGAAACTTTCTGATTAATCATCAGTGAAGCAAAGTCACTATCCTCATATACTCAAGTCATTTAACTAAGTCTACATAAGTCATCAAAGTCTGCCAGTAAAGACTGGCAGAGTATTGGTCCTGTTTGTTTTTTATGGCTGTCATGCCTGATTATTTATGCATGTATTTGTTTATTGAAAAACTTTTTCAGACTTCAACATTTTCTGTATATTAAGTTATGGTAAATGCAATATTACTCCAAAGTACAGTTAAAGGAACTGTATTTAGAATTTAAATTTCATACACATGAAAACAACATAGGGTTGCCAGTTTCAGATCTGCATTGAAACTGGCAAGTTGGTTGAAACCTAAAAAGACTCTGAAAGAAAGATCTGAATCCTCACTACCTAAACCCCAGCACCTGCAGCCAATCATTAACCAGTGCTAGTGCAGCCTCTGCAGCTCAGTGAGAGAAGTCTGGAGATTCTGAGCTTTCACCTGAGGCATGGCCTGTCCATATACTGAGAAACACTGTATGTGTCCTCTATCTGCAGGGTTAGGCACTGGCAACACTTTCAGCTGTGACTGTAGTACCTTTTTAAAACAGAGCACAGGCTGCATACAGTTCCTTTAAAGATACACAAAACTATTGCCTGCATTCATTAAGTCAATGTTTTTATGGTCAACATTATGGTGGGTAGAAAAATCCCTTTACATCAGTTTTAGTTAAGTTTATTTTAGTTTATTTGTTTATTTACCAGGGACAACGCACTTAAAAAACTTTGACCTACACAAAGAGGTAATATGACAGGTTATAGCAAGACTGCTAATTTCCACTGTCAGTTCCTGGACAGGTTGATGTCATAAATGGCATACATGCCAATAAAATACAATGTATATTAATGCAATCATTCATTCAGTCAGTCAATCAATAAGTAAAACTATGGTCCCCTTCAATCTAAGTCACCACACTATTTACTTTTCACACGATCCACCTGTGTTTGGACATGTAACGTTTGCATTTGTAATATAAGTACAGTGTATAATTTGTGCCTTATCGGCACAAGCTTACGTTGCCTTTAAATCCACCTCAAAAGCCTTAACATTAGTCCGGTTCTGCAGCCTCTCCCAGTCGCTGGGCTAATTCAGAGCAGCACTAGCCTTGGGTATAGCAGGGGTTCTCGCATTGCTGAATTATAAATCAAAGAGCATGGCCGGCTAATTACATGTTCACTGCTCTTCATTCTGGATCATGTCACTTTATGGGCCCTCTGATCACTGAAAAGCAGACGGAGGTAGCGGTGGACCTGGCTTTGGGTGTGGTTATATCTAAATGACAGAGTGAAGATGATAGCAATTATTTTCCTGTGATTAGCAGTGAGAGCATTGATGTGAACACCCACCCACTACTTGCTCTACAGTGTGGCCTTGATGGGAGCTCTTCAAGGGACAAAAAGTATCAGAGACTTTTTTGAGATAATAAGACACATTTATTTAATTGTGTACATAATAGAATAAGTACATTTCAATTTTCTCTCATTGTCTATGCCAAATAACTTGATGTGTGCATCAATATGAGGGTGAATACTATTATGCAGGATCAAAACTTGGTTAAGGCTTTGTCAGTGGGTTGCATTAGCTAACCGGATTAGTGCCGTTATATTTTGTGGCTAACAGGGTTGTCAGATGTATCGAAAATCAGATAATCGATATTAAAACTAGTACTAAAACTAGATACTCATTTTGCAGGTATCGATCCCAAAAAAGTCACATTTACAGGACAGAAATGAACTTTTCCTGAATAGCTTTAGAATGATTTTGAGCTGTATCAGAACAAAACCACATAGAGTACCATGGACCACTATGGAACCTACCTGGACGACTGAGGGATTACATAGACACCACATGGGAATATAAAAGAAAGTACTATTATTTAATGTTGAAAATCAGAT
>KN477671.1:43529-73536 GCA_000787095.1 Periophthalmodon schlosseri
TTAAAGGGGTCAGGAGCTTCTTTTAACTGCTTCCATTTCTAAGTTTTTGTGCCACACAATCCATTGTTTGGATTATGTGGTTATTCTGGTACTGTAAGTTAGACGGTTTGTTGTTTTAAATGTTTTTTTTTTTTATTTGCAAAGGATGAAGACTGTGGACGTACTTGAGTATGGCAAACTAACAGATATTGGTATTAACAACCTAGGCCCATTGCTACCAAATGTATTTCTAATACTAAATCCTGAATGGGAGCTTATATGGCTACCCATGATAATTAAAAAACTAGATCTAAATAAGGCAACGTTAAGTACCTGGATGTTTATATATTAGCGATGACTAACATATGACACTAACTCCCATGTCCCATTTCTTGGCAAAACAAGGCACATTTTGCACAGACATTTCTCTGGTGTTAATGAATGCACTGACCTGTCTTGGTAGCACTTCATCATTCTCTAGTGGCTGCCCCGTCCATCGCTGAGGCTGCTGAAGTGTTGCCAGGAGTAAGAGGAAAGATGCCAATCCCTGTGCACATATGACACACACATAAGAACACACACACGCACACGGAGGCTCAAGGACACCATCACTCATGCAGGCCCGAGAAGGTGCCTTTCACAAGATCATCACAGGCCAGTCAAAGTCATTCAGTGATTTTAAGTTTATAATAAAGGCCGTGCGGGCGTCAAAAGTATAACATTTACTTGTTGTTGGAGTGTTAAAAATAACGTAAACTAAGATACTAAGCCAGTAGTTTCACACCAAGTACCATCAAGTATACCATTATCATAATAAGGTCATTGGCTATTTGTTGGTATGTCAGATATACTGGAACACCATGGCAAAACAAAGTCTTTCAAAAAACTTGTTTTATTGTTGTACGCGTTGTATTTTATCATGAGCATGCAATGTCACCAACAGTAATAATATTTTTTTTCCCTAATTTTCTAAATATTGATGGGTTCCAGCTTAGTGATAAAGATAGACTAGTTTGTTTTAAATTGTTAATTGCTCTGGCCACAGTTCTTCATCACTCTAAAACCCATGGATAAACTAATTTCACTCCAAAACTTTGTGTATCCTTTGGCCTCCCTGTCGTGTCGGCCAGGATGTAGCAGTGATCATACATAAAGTAGCCTCTCACAGCATGGGAGCAGGACACAAAGACAAGACTTAACAAATGAGTGAGGAGAAGGATAGCAGGAGTGTTGCCCGGGGAGACAGAGTGAGTTGGGATGCTCTGCCAACACTTCGTCTGCCGGGGTCGACCCTGTGTAGCTGGCTCCCTGGTTCCCGGTAGCTGTACCTGAGCAGGAACCCCACTAAGCTGGCACGGCTCCAACACCGAGATCTCTCACCCGGCAGGCTGGGCAGGGGGCCGCGCTGCACCCTCTCAGTTATTTCTGGATGTGCCCCTCTCCTTTTGTCTCCTCCGCTCTGAACTGCTGCGCTCCCAGAAGCCCCTGTGTGGGACCCTGTGCTGGTGAGGCTGTCCTTCAACTATCAGTGTCTTCCACTGTCTTTAAAACAGTCAGAGCAGCACTGTAGATTTATGGAGAAGGTTATAGTGAACACAAAATAGGTTACAGTAGACTATTCATGTCACATGCATAGTTTGTGTATACTCTGAGTTAGTTTAAATCCAAAGACAACAACAAGGCAGGGTGGATGAAGTGTCATGCCTATGGATACAGCTACAGAACTTTGTTTGAGGGGGAATTGATCCAGACCTTGACCTTCGGGTTGGTGGACAAGTGCTCTAACCACTGAGCCACTGTTGCTAAATGAACTAGCCTAAATAGCTTCAAGAAGGCCACATGCTACAATGCCACGATTAATGGTACATAATGGTACACACACACTTTCAGTGTATATTGTTAGGAGATATAGGCCGATAAGAATATAATGCATCAGTAGTG
The DNA here is from genome assembly GCA_000787095.1 of Periophthalmodon schlosseri. NCBI lineage: Eukaryota > Metazoa > Chordata > Actinopteri > Gobiiformes > Gobiidae > Periophthalmodon > Periophthalmodon schlosseri. Next base: position 45,450 of record KN477671.1, read on the forward strand.
GAAACTAACAAAATAGATGTAGGAAAGTAAAAGTAGGACACGCATAGGCCTACATATTCCACTACTGGACTGAAGGGTAGGTCTAAAGGTTCGTCATGAGGCCTGACTTTGAACAACCAATGCATATCCACTGATTTACGGTGTTAATCCAGCTTGTCTCCACTAGAGGTCAATGTATATCTATTACAAATAAGCGGAAGAGCAGTCGGAGCATGGAAGCCTAAGTCATTTTTATTTTAGAACTTCTAAATTTCATGTAAAGGCTAGACATCGTAAATGGGCTTCGTTTGACCTCAGTATAACAGAATACTCTAATTTAGGTGATCTTTAGGCCTATTTAATAAATATTCAAGCCGATAGACTACCCAGCTATAGAAATTTAACATCATAAATAATCAATTGATAGCCTAGCTTGAATTTTAACAGTACCGCCCACTCAAGTTTTGGAGCAAGCATAAATTAGCCTAAAAATCAAAACACTAACAGCGTGGAGCCACAGGCGTGGGGCAGCACTGCGCCTCTTCCGCGGCGCACGGGCGCAACCCGAAGTAGTGGCGCTTGGTTACAGTTGCCACAACAACGTGTGACTTCCCAATTGCCATCACACACTCACGACAGCGCGCACAACTGATCCACAGTCACTTGTACGAGTAAAACATGGCATTTGTTTCCCAGAGAGAGACCAGCGAGACTTACACCTTCTCCAGCCGTCCCAGAGCCGTGGAGAACCGAGCCCGCTACAGAGACGCGCCGTCGGAGCAGTAAGCGCACGATCCCAGAGGGTGGAGAGATGAGGGGATCCGCAGAGCCAAGGCAGCTGCATGTGCTGACTTCTTAAATGAAAATAGGCTACACAATTTTAAAATCAGAATGACTTTTAAACCAAGAATTTAATAACTGAACTATTTAAGGCTGGTTGTCACTCTTTTTATAAGGCGCTGACACGTGTTGAAAAAGACGCTGTTTTCATCTTGTTACCAAAACTCAAATGCTTTTTATAAGGGCTACAAAAAGTAATTTCAGCATTTTGTTTACACGCTACTTCCTGTATATCATATGTAGTCTAGCTTTTCTTGTGGCTTGTCAACCACCTGCTTGTTTTCATGGAGATGTTATTGCTTTGCCTGGAATGTTACAGCATTAAACGCCATCTCCACAGAGACAAGCCATGTTGCCAAGTTACAGGTCAGATCTGTGACGAGGCAAGCCCACTCACTAACAGTGCGTGTTTTTCAAGGCATTTTTGTACAATAAAAACACCTGTAATTGCAAGACACACCTATGTTTAATACCATGTGGAACATTCCAAAGTAACAGTATTTTTACTGCAGGACTCAAAGCCACTATGGAAACATCATGTACGACCGTCGCGTGGTCAGAGGAAACACCTATTCCCAGCGCATTCTACCCGCTGTGAGTGCACACAGATCTTGTTGCTGCCTTTTTAAAATAGCATTTGACTATAACCATAGTCTTCTTGATGTTCTAATTTTGGTTATCAAAACAGTCATTTTCATTCATTGTTTTGGATATATTTCCACCTCTACTCTACATATTAAAGAGGAGGTATGATGCAAAACACATTTTTTGAGCCTTCTACCATGTTATAATGTTGTTCCCTCATCAAAAAACATACCTGAATTGCTTTATATGTCATCCATGCATGTTCGAACCATCCTTATGATAAGCAGTACGAGTCTGTCCAATACCTCATAAAAGTAAAATACACCCTCTTTAAAATAGCATACATGTCCTGCTTGTACATGATGAGAAAAGTCAAATGAACCTATATGCTGTTTTCAGACCACTCAAGCCGAGTTGGCAGAGATGCAGAGGCAGCAGGAGCAGAGGAGGAAAGCTTTGGCCCGGAGAAGAGCTCGTGAGCAGGTCCGAGTGAAGACTCCAGAGGCTCTGCTGGGCCGGCAGCACATAGAGGTCCAGACCGGTAAGCAACACAGCTTACAGGTCTGCAACACTGCTCTTTACACTTTACCATTACAATGAAGATGTGCACAGTTTGAAATTTAACACTGTGACACTAAACTTTATGATGACACTAAGGAACAAACTTGCTACCAATTTGATACCACAATGAAAATAAATCACTAGTTTGTACTACTACTAATCTTACTGGAGTAATGCGCTAATGTAATTCTAATTTGAAACGTGTGACGGGTGGACTTGTCTGCTTTGTGTTGACACTCTCCGTTTAATCTGGACTCAATATGGACTTAAATGCAATTACGGATGTAAATAAAGGCAAAATAATAACAAAAGGATACTGTAATCATTTGATTACAATTGATGACTGATCTCTTAACAGCACTGGAAGTGAAGGGAAGAGGCAGCAGTCAAACCCCAAATTTATACCAGAGGCAAAGTGAAGGTCACATGAAGAAGAAACAAAAACACAGAAGAAGCAGCTGTATAATAAACAAAAGAACAATTTTGTGTAATTATATAGTTATTATATGAACCAGTTACAGATGTCCCCTAACGTTTAGACTGTGCGCCAGGCAACATTGATATGATAACTCTTTTGTTGCCCATTTTTGTCCGTGATGCTAGTTTATTCAAAAGAGAAAAAAAAAAAAATCATTTCAACAATCATTTCATCATTTCAAGTTATGGCAAGGCAAGTTTATTTGTATAGCACAATTTGTGCATAAAGTAATTCAAAGTGCTTTACAGAATAAAAAATACATTAAAATCACAATACAAACAAATGAAAACATAAATAATCATCATAAAATGAACATTAAAAGAGAAGAGTGCACAGCTAAACAGAACTGTTTTGAGCCTGGATTTAAACATTGTCAAAGTAGAGGCCTGTCTCACATTTTCAGGAGACTGTTCTAGGTTTTAGCTGCATAAAACTGAAACGCTGATTCCCCATGTTTAGTCCTGACTCGGCACCAGCAGGAGGCCGGTCCCTGAGGTCTAACTTACTGGAGACAAATGCATCGATAAGTCCCTCCAAGTCTGGTTTTGACAGTATACCTTTGATTTTAGCAATGATTTTTAGCTGTAGACTCATCTGTTGGATTAGCTTGGTTTGTACAGATATGTGCTCTGCTTTGTTGTTGCTTTCAGAGCTGTACCTGGAGGAGCTGAGTAACACAGTGATGGAGAGTGATGTGCAGTGTCAGACAGAGGCCTTCCTGGACAGACCAGACACTCCTCTGTTTGTCCCTGCCAAGTCTGGGGTGGATGCGGAAACTCAGATACAGGACGGAGAGGTCATTTCACACTCAAATCACTCAGCATTATGATTTTGTTGTTGGAGATGCTCTTTCATACAAATAGAAACTCCACAATGATACAATAACTCTAAATCAGGATAATCTAGCCCTAACTCTAACCCTAAGCTTGAATTGATCAATAGTTTAAACAGTTTGTATGTGTGGAGGGAGTGTTCCAGAGTGTGGGTTTCTGGACACATAAGGCTCTGTCTCCCATGCTCCGCAATCTGGAGCAACAAACAGCCTGTGTGCAGGGGATTGAAAATTAATTTCCCCAACATTAAGCTGTATGTGCATCTCATCTCATCATGAACATGTCTGTCCTTATGAATCCCTATGAGTCAGACCTCACTGACAAAACTCTCTTTGTGTTGGGTCCACAGCTGTTTGACTTTGACCGGGAGGTGCAGGGCCTCTTAGAGGTGCTGGTGGGGAAAGTGATAGAGCAGTCTCTGTTAGAGGTGATGGAGGAGGAGGAGCTGGCCTGTCTGCGAGCTCAGCAGAGGGCATTTGAGGAGAGACGGAACGCACAACTGTGTGAAGTCCAGAGACTACAGGAACAGGAGAGGAGGCACATGGAGGAGAAGGTCTTCACACACAAACACACACGCATGTTGGGTTTCCATGTTTTGGGGGGACATTACAGTGACTTATATTCATTTCCTGGAGACTGATCCTAACCTCACTACTTACCTAACCTTAACCCAAACACTAACCTTAACCTATTTTAACCTATATCTGAACTTTACCATGTTGTTGTCTAATAATAAAGGATTTATGCCTTGGAACCTGATTTTTGTCTGCATAAGGGAGGCAGGTCCCCATGAATTGAGTGTGTATACAGACTTGAGTCCCCACAATGTGATAAATAGCAGCCCAATGCCCAATGCCCATGCAGGATGCTGCAGGAAAGATCTGTGCAGCGCACTGTAAAAATCACATTTGGTTACTAAGGTTACTAAGGTGAAGTATGCTCTAATAGTAATTATACTGTGCAGCCCTACTACATGTTCTGCTTATCTAATGCCTTCAAGATGTTTCTGGAGAATCCCAATGAGATCATGGGAAACTTGAGTTTGAAAACTCAAACCTCGCAATAATTTAACTTAATACAGAGTCACAAAAAATACTCAGCTTCAAAAAGTTTCTTTGCAGTACAAAGAAAAAGTACCCACGATAAATATTGACCCCCAAAAACAATTGTTGATGTAGTCGATATAGTGTTTATCGTGACAGGCCTACCTACAGCACTGCTCTTAATGATTTGTTTTGATGTTAGGAGCGGAGAATTGCTCAGCAGAAGGAAGTCCTGAAGACAGAAAAGGAAATAGCACAGAAGATCGCAGCTCGGGCGTACACACAGCAGCATCTGGCCAACCTGGTCCCATCCATCTTCACGTCTCTGCGATGCCACGGCTTCTTCGTTGACACAGTGCAAACAGGTCTGTGGCTCACTACACATACAGACACACTAATGGCTGGAAACTTGTTAATATATGGATGAAGACTGGGTGACATGTTCAATACAATATTAACAATAAGCACCTTTCTTTCGATTGGAAAGCACTAATGCATTTGCCTAGTTAGTCACTCTCACCTTTTTGTTGAAAATCACCGGACCAGAAACGTTCATATTAATCACTGGGTTTATAAAATCCATTTTGCATTTTTTCAGACAATCTAAAAGGGTATGCGTGGGTTTCATGTGATTAAAAAATGTAATTCTTACCAAAGAAATCTAAATTGAAAATTATTTGAATGGTAAAAGATCAAAATAGAATTCATATATAACAAGAAAAGAGTGCACTTTTGTTTTGTTTTACAGATGTTGAAACCAATTTCATGCCATGGCTGATGAATGAGATTCACTCCACTTTGGATAAGAGATATGCTGCCAGATCTGTGCTGGATGGTAAGAAAATCCAAAAACTATTATAGGTCAGGGCTCTGCAAAATTATTAACTTCAGATGCAGAAAATTAATCAGTTTTAATTATACAAAACCAAACAGTCCATTGAGATATAAAGTTGATACACATCACAACACAATGGAATATATTTTGTGAGTCAGTATGGGGCACTGGTCTGAAGGTCATGCCTCGCCACTATATATCTGCATCCTCGTGCTGTTACATGCATTGGTATTGGTTTCTCTTATTCGAACTACACTTCAATCGTAGTGATCATTTACCAACACCAGGCCAGACCAACATACGGTACTTTCAAAGAGCAGGAAGGAAAATCACAAATAGGCCTATTGGTGAAAAAGATGTATGTGAAATAGCCCCTCGCTGAGATATTAAAGAGTAAAATCATATGAAATCATAAAATCATAAAACATTTGGCCTTATTGCATCAACCAATACAAAAAATCTGATAATCTGTTTCTGTCTATTTATTTTTCAGATATAATAAAAGAGGTGGGACTGAAGCGACTTTCTGAAGGGACAGACCTTTAGAGGCATCTAGGCAAAGAATGAGTGTGTGTAAATAAAATAAAAAACTTCTTTAACTTGAATTTTTTTGACTACTTTATTTTTTTTATAATTAACCATTAAGATGCTGTAACAGGCCTATTGATACTTTGCAGCTGATGTCACTGACATTCCCTGATGCTAACTGGGGCTACTGCTCTGTCTGAAACTCTGTTACTCAACTTAGACTTTAATTTGAGCTTTGTGTTAAACAAGTCCCTCTCAATTAATATTACAGTCATAAAGTAGCAATTATTAGTCATCAGTTTTTCAGTTAGTTACTCTCACCTTTTGGTTGAAAATCAAACTCCTAAACAGGACCATGAACGCTTGTATTGATCACAGGCTCCTGAAAATGAGTTGTTTAAATCCATTTTGTTTTTTTCTTGAGTTTTCAGACAATCCTAAAACGTTATTGTTAATGTGTGCATTGTGTCACCATGGTACTTGCTGAATATTCTGACTTAGACATACAGGTAGAACACCCCCAGCATGATGTCACTGCAAAGTATCAATAGAGCTTGGGATTGTGACATCAGACCTCATAGAATTTTCTGTTAGCCTAATGTTAAACCAATGGAGATTTTAAAATGCTAAATACTAACCTTAGTGTTCATTCAAATGTTTTCTGACTCTATAGAGTGATAGGTGTATTTACCAGCAGTGACCGGGCATTTTATTGCATTGGTCCATCGTGCTTTTGTTTACTTTTTGATACTTTCTTTTAATGATTTTACACATTTTACTTTGCAGTAGATCCTTTGAAGAGCTATTGTCAAAGCACGATTGGTCTATAGCAGGCTCATAATATAAGTGACAACTGACTAGTGTCTATCTGTCTATTGAATATGGTCAAGAAACCTGGGAAATAAAAGTTTAATTCTTTACTAAGTTAGTGGATTTGTCAACTCCGTCAGCCTAAAATGTCAACTCCGTCACATATTTAACTTGACGTTATAAAATATGTTATTTATACTATGTTAAGTATATTACATGCAACTAAAACCATGAAATGGTAATTAAACCCAATTCTAAGTTCACAAATAATATTTTAGTAGAACATTAAGAGGCTACAGGTAGATTTCTCAACTCCATCAGCGACCAGTCAACTCTGTCAGACATGAACAGTGCTGACGACTGACGGAGTTGACAAAAATGCAGGTTTTTCCTTTATAAACATATATCATTTGCCTGGGATCCAGAATACACACTTCTTCAATACTTTGCAAAGATGTGAGTCAGGTCACCGGTGATTCTCCTTGTTTTCAAATGGTTTTCAGGTGGATTAGCCAATCGAGGACACGCATGGTCCGTCTGTATTGGAAATAATAAAGGGGAAAAAATATCACAGGGGGCTAAAGAAGATCATGGATTTCTGCAGAATGTATAAGCGACGCACTAAACTCTGTTAATCGGAGTTGAGATAATGCAACTAGTTTTTATTTGTTCTGTTTGTGAGCTTCCATGAAGACTTCACTCAAGACTTTGACTCTCTCCAGTACTATTTAAATAAATGTATCAGAATTGACTGATGGAGTTGACATTTTCCTGCTGTGACAGCAGAAATATCAACATTGTTAGTCTTAAATATCAAAAAGTTTAAAAATTACCAGACTGTGTGTGGTAGTGCTGTATTCAGTAGAATAAGTAAAAAATAAGGCCCTCAGAGACTTAAATAATATTACTGCCTGATTTAATGAGGTTTTTGAAAATGTCTGATGGAGTTAAGAAAAAGATGGGACGCCACTTTAACAAGATGAATTTTGAAGTTTACCGTAGGTATTATTTTTTTTGTTTAAAGCCTTTTAATTCAATGTAATGAAATTTTATTCACTAGACTCACTATTCATAGAGTTTTTAAATGTTTTTTGTGAGCAGATGAACTCTCTGAAGCCTGGCGGAGGACACAAAAATTACAGTTGCTTTAAATTTTCATTTAGCCTACATTTGCGTCAAAATTGTTCAAAAACGTCAAAAATATTTTCAAATAAATAGCTCCAGTATACAGAAATATTTTAGATTTAACATTAGAAGAATGCCAATTATGATATTTTGAAAATAGTTTTCTACAAATTGATGAGTTTTAAAGAGGACCTGTTTTGTCTCGACTTTCAATAAGATCAATCTAGATGCAGATCTATCAAAATCCTAAACCATTTTGGCAGTAAGAACGCATGCGTGGAAGTTGACGCCCACTTTTACTGAATAATCCATTTGATAAAATAGGAGAATATTGTTTGGGAAATTGTTCTGTGTGCTCTCTGAGCTCCTAAATTTAAAGCTAATATAACATAAATTTCACTTCTTAAACTTTTATCTGCAGTGGATTACGAATAAGTTGGTATTTTACTTTCATAGCTAAGTAGAGAAAAGTATCTAACCCCTTGTTGTTGTGTGATGGTACAGTCCAGCGACGTCCTGCGCGGGAGCGGAAAGCGTGCACCAAACTGAGGAGAGGCAGCGGGTGTTCTGCTAAAAAATAAGACATCTTCCTACACAAAGATAACTGTCTGATCACTGGTAAGCATTAGGAGTATTTAGCGGAATATATATGTGTCAGTAATGCGATAACGCCATAAGCTAATAAGCGCGTATTGTTTTGGATGCGTCATTGGAAAAGTGTATTAGTCTGCACCTTGTCTTCTATGACGCTTTTGTCGCAGTTCACTTGGCTGTCACATTTGATTGGAGACTAGTGGTTGACAGTGGGGGAGATTGTACATGTCTGATCTTTATGTAATCAATGACTCAGCTTTGTATTGTGTTGATGTGGTCAAATATATACAAAAATATGTATTTATGCTCTGTTATCCTTCAGGTCTAAGCAAAAATGGCTAGAGACTGGAAACCTGGTGACCTGATCTTTGCCAAGATGAAGGGATATCCCCACTGGCCTGCAAGAGTAAGTATGCCATTGTTCACCCTGTTTTACATGTGAGTTATGTCAGCAGTATGGAATAAATCCATATTTCAGCTGATTCCAAATGTACACTACCAATCAGAGGTTTGGACACACTCTCTCATTCATTCATTCTTTTTTTCTTGAAGTTTACTACTTTCTACATTTTAGATGCATAAAGAAGATATCAAATATATGATGCAAGTTGTATGGAATTGCGTAGTAAAGAAAAAAAGTCGAATAACTCAACTCAATATATTTTATATTCAAATCCTTTAGGTAGCCACCGTTTGCTTTGTTGACAGCGCTGCAAACCCTTGGCCTTCTCTCAATGAGCTTCATGATGAAGTCTCCTGAAATGGTTTTCACTTCACAAGAAATGCTAAAAGTGCAAACCAGGGTTCAAAGCAACGGGTGGTTATTTTTAATTTTCTTAATCTAAAGTTCTATTCTAAGTTTTTAGATATTTTGAGTTTATTTTTTGTTTACTACATTTCATATTTGTTCATTCATAGTTTTGATGCGTCCATTGAGAATCTACAATGCAAATAATCACAGAGAATCATAAAGAAGAAGAAAAATAAATGAAAAACTGTGTCCAAACATTTAACTGGTAGTGTGTGTAAATGTAGCATTCCAATTCTCAATTTTTTTGCAGATTGATGAAGTTCCTGACGGTGCAGTGAAGCCATCCAACATGAAGTTTCCCATCTTTTTCTTTGGCACACATGAAACGTAAATTAGACATCATATATACTTCTTATTTACTGGTACATATTTGGTGAATCTGTGTGTTTCACTCTTCATTCTACAGGGCATTCCTTGGTCCAAAAGATATTTTTCCATACCTGCCCAACAAAGAGAAGTATGCCAAGCCCAATAAGAGAAAGGGCTTCAATGAAGGATTGTGGGAGATTGAAAATAACCCCAAAGCTGAACTCACTGCTCCCAAGGTGTTGTCCTGTTCATTTTCTCTCTGTACTTTTTTAAGTTTGAATTGGAGTTGTCAAAATTGGTACAGATACTAATCAATACTAATTTGAAACTAGATATAGATACTCATCACGTAAAAACATATTGAGACTGAAAAAATATATATAAATAGGTCGAAGTTTGACCCTTCCTGAGTAGTTTTAGTATGATCTTGATCTAGAACTATTATAAGACAACACAGAAACTTAAATTAAATTATATTGTCTGTAAAATAGTGTTTTTATTATCATTGGAATATCAAAGTCTGTATTGAGTAGCAGGCCTTTTCCCTAGCATCAAAATCAACTTCAAAATTTGATATTGTGATATTAGTTTAAATAAACCCCTTTGGTAATAAGTGTGTGGCTATCACACACTTAGACCTATTTGGAGTAATTTGTGCATGTTTGAGCAATCTTTTAATCACTTATTTTCAAGACGCCATATTTCCGATGAACTGCAGAACTGTGGAAGCGAGCTTGTTTCTTTTATCAAGTAATTTTAGATGAATATTGCAATTTAAAATGTGCAAATTATAACATAATGATCCACGGGTGTCATAGATTAAAACTACAAAGCAGACACAAGCACAATATGTGCTCTTTAAACGTTTTTGGTGGGGAAACGACTATCTGGTTAATAATTTCACTTTACATACTAATAAGTTAATAAAAGTTCAAACCAACTTGCAAATTATAATTAATATATACCTTTTTTGTATTCTTTTCAAAGCCGATTCCTCCTAATACATTGACAGAAAAAGAATTGGACAGCAGCACAGAAGTAGATGAGGATGAGAAAAAGGAGACCAAATCTAAAGTAAGTTCTCTCAACCATTTTCTTACTAAACTGTCTCCTGTACATCAAATGGTTTGAAACCACTATGCAAGCTGCTTTTGCTTCTCTTGTCTACTTTGTTTGTCCTCTTCATGCTGCCTCAAACTAACACATACATTCTTCTTAAAGGGCCTATATTATGTCATTTTCTGATGAATATTATAATGCAGTTGTTTCCACATCAAAAATTTACTCAAAGTTTTGTTTTGTTTCATTCACACATGTTTAACACACAAATCCTGCATATTTAGGCTGAGTTCTTTTCTCAAACAGTTCCACCTTGTGATGTCATGTGTTTAATACAGGAAGTGCTCCACTGTGTTTTTAAACTCCATACACCTTCACTAGAATCGTTTGGATAATTTCAGCCTTGGAACTGCCAGTCTCTACTAAACAAAAGGTAAAAGGTAGCTGAAACTTGAAACTTGAAAACTACCACTTCATGACATCACAAAGTGGAACAGAGCATTTTGAGCTTTAGAGATGTAGACAGACTAATAATAAGTGGAACAAGCATTTTGAGCCTTTGAGATGTAGACAGACTAATAATAAAGGGTTACTCAAACATGTGTGAATGAAACATAACACAGCTTCAGGTATGTTTTTGAGGAGTTAACAATAGTATAACATGGCTTAAAGCTCACAAGAGTCAATTTTGCGTAATATAGGACCTTTAAGATTTATTCAGAGCAGATCGTACACCAGGATATGCTGAACTTCTCTCCCTGTTAAGATTGGCAACTTGACACGCGCCACGCTGCATCCTTTGCTATGTCTTGGTTGCATTTAGGTTCCTGGAAGTGATGCTGAGCAGGAGAATGAGATTGTGGAGGAGGAGGATGGTTCTGTGATGTCAGAGCAGGGTCCTCTGAGTAAGGATGTACGTACATTGCATGCTGGGATATCTTTAGTGGTGATAGTGTTTTTAGTCTTCCTGTTGAGGGAGGCATGGGCACTTATTGGGTTTCCGTTGGTGGTTTGGTAGCCTCAAAAACATTGTTTTTTTAATTTTTTTTAAAATTAATTCTATTTATTTTAGGGATTGGTGATTATGTAAAAAACATTTTTAAATTCTAGCACTTTATAACACTTTTTTCTCTGCTAATAAGAGGTAATTAAAACCATCTTCTTCCTCTGGGAGTTCACACTTCACTGTGATTGGTCAAATCGAACAGTCACTCAAATCATGATAGACCAAGTCTGTAGGTGAAAAATGTCAGAGCATAGAGTGGCATTAATCACGATATAATGTGAAATCATATTGTCATAGGATCAGATCATGATCATCAAGATCATCAAGATTTTTGTAATCGCCAAATCACCCAGCCAAAAATCAGCACCCAGATACTAAGTGAAATAAACAAAACAAAAGTTTTCTTTTCATTGTGGTATCGAGTATCGGATCTGTTCTTTAGTATCAGAATTGATCGTTTGAAATGTTGGTATCGTGACAACACAAGTATAACATAAGATATGAAGGTATTGGCTATGACTTTGTGCATGTCTTTTCAGATTCATACATTACACATTAACTGCACATATTTGACTTTGTTTGTTTTATAATTGCATGGCTTTCTTTGTGCTGGATTAAGGTAAGATGTTGCATTTCTGTGGCAACTTGTATGCATGCTGCATTGTTTCCATTAAATTTCAATTTACCGTAATTTATTTTTGTATAGCCCAATACCACAGTTCCACCTCACAGGGCTTCAGAAAATGACCTTTACACCTTACAGATTTTTTAAAATTGCAGAATTAGGGGAAATATTTGTTCTAGTTTGATGTCCAATGATTACAACGTCTTATCAGTATTACCACAGTGGTGCACTAGATGGTGCTGCTGTGTAGAATTCAGATTCTGGTCAGTGGAGCTTTTAGTTCATAGTTAAATTATGTCCAGATAGTATTGCTTAATAATAATGAGTCAATTACAGTTTTCCTAATGGAACACTTTCTGTTATTGTTGTTGTTATTAGTGTTATTATTGTTATTGTTAGTATTCTTATGTTGTCTTTTTTAGGGTGGTTCCCAGAAAGATTCTAAAACTAAGAGAGGACGAAAGAAAAAGGTAAGCTTTATTGTATGGTGCGAGTTGTTACATTGTTGGTGCATTGTTGTGTTAATTTTTGACTTGATTGACTTTATACAGAATGATGAAATTGAAAATGAAAAGGATGACGCACCTGCTAGTCCACTTAGTTCTGCAGGTGGGCCGCTTTACTTTGATCAGGTGTATTTAACAGTATGTTCGTCACATTCAGTTGTAAATTGAACTTTTTGATTTGCTGAAGGTGGAGATACTCAAAAACTTAGAGGTAGAAAGCCCAAGAATGACAAGCAACTTCCCCTTCAGGAGAGTCATGGATCAGGGAATGAAATGTAAGTACAGGTAGTAACCAGTTTATTTCACCCTTAAAATCAAAATGTTGAACATTTTGTAATGGAAGTGAGGGGAGGTTAAAGTGAAATGGACACTGCATGTTCAGCAATCAATCAATCAATCAATCATCAGCTATAGATCCTAATGATTTTTGAAAAAGTAAGCTAAAATGTTGAATATCCTGCACAAAAAAGCATTTGTTAGTCTTCTTCAAAACAAATGAAAAGAGAAATAAAATAAAATAAAAAAAAATAACAAAAAAAAAGTAATACAATCCATAGATCCGGTCCAGTAAAACCTAGAAATATTATAAATAGAAATATTTTTGCCTTCAACTAAAATGTTAGCAGTGTATAATAAACAAAAGCCAATGAAGGCCACAGTATGTAACCTTTAAGATAAACATGGACTAGAATAGAGAATGTTTGGTCTGGAGGAGGCCCTCCTCCTGCTTGTTTCCATGGAAACGTTTTCCTTTGGCTATAATCTTCAACAATGTTCCAGAGTATCATTTTAAGTTTGTATTTCCATGGAATCTTTCAGGTGACGTACCACCTGCATAAGATGACCACTACTATACTGTTCCTTTTAAAGGGCCCATATTACGCTATTATCTAATCTATGTTATAATGATCTTTCCTTATCAAAAACATACCTGGAGTTGTGTTTTGTTTCATTCACACATGTTTAACACACAAACTCTGCATATTTAGGCTTCTTCTCCCAAACAGAAAACATTCTGCTCACCTTGTGATGTCATGTGGTAATACAGGAAGTGCTAGAATGTGTTTTTAAACTCCACGCACCTTCACTAGAATCATTTGGATGATTTCAGCCCTGGAATTGCCCATCTCTACTGAACTAAATGTGAAAGGTAGCTGTTAACTTGAAAACTACCACTACATGACATCACAAGGTGGAACAGAGCATTTTAAGATTTGGAGATGTAGACAGACTAATAATGAAAGATTTGATGAGGTAACAGCATTATAACATGACTTAAAGCTCACGTGAGTCAATTTTGTGTAATATAGGACCTTTTAAATAAACAAATAAGGTACAATACAAAACATATTTTGTGATATTCTGTGGCTAATCCTAACATTTTCATTGAAATTGCATTATGTTTCACCTCACTTTTTCCTACAGTTGCCTTGATTCCTGAATTTAGATTATTATTTAACAAATGTTTTGATGGTCAGTTGAGTAAGGTTTTTATTACGTGTTTAGGGAGACGGATTCAGACCGAAAGAGAAAGAGGACAACAGAATCCAAAGTTGGAGAGGATGAGAAGAGGAAAAGGAGGGATGAAAGTAAAAAGACACAGGTAGAGGTCAAGGAGCCTGACCCCAAGAAGCGAAAGAAGTCCAAAGATGGCCACTCATCTGCCTCTGAAGATGAAGAGGTGCTCACTCACGTTTAACCATTTGTGTTTATTGATTAATACAAATTGGTAAAAATAGGTTATATGAGATTATGTGTAATAATTGTCTGTAATGAGTCAAAACAGGAAGTTGGTTTTCCATTATTATTATTATTATTTATGTACAGAAATGGGTGGGAGCTTTCTACCACATTATAACTTTGTTCCCTCATCAAAAACATGCCTGAAGAGGCTTTAAATGTCATCCATGCATATTTGCGTATACTAACGATCGCTCCTGGGCCCTGTTCGAACCCTCCTTATGGTTAGCTGTAAGATTCTGCGCAATGCTTTTCCCACAAGCCTACGTCATCCATGCTCCCACACAACAATTTTCCATAAATATACACAAGTAGGATACACAGCTGTACACGACAACTTGACAAACCTGATGCGATGCAGTAGTTTCATTAGCGGGATGCACACTGATTGTGTTGTGATGGCGCTCTGAAGGGGAAGTGACTGAAGTTAGAGAGCAAAGGGAGGGGAGACTCGGAGTGTCAAAAAACTTATTACACATGTTAATACGTTGTTTTTGGCGAAATATACCATTTTCAAAACAATAAACGACAACATGGTGATCTAATATGTGTTAGCAGTTAATACCCCATAGCAGTAAAATACCCCCTGTTTAAGTTGCATTATATGTTAAAGACACATGTTCCAAATAAATACATTTTCAGGCATATTTTTCATTTTGTCTTGCAGAAAAACCAAAGCAAAAAGAAGAACTCAGAAACAGAAAAAGATGTAAAGAGAAGGAAAGGGGAGGAAATGTAAGTATATTTGGACTTAAATTGGAACTTCAAAAAATGGAGCACAACAGTGAGCGCCCGCTCCTGTTCCAGAAGTGCATTTTTCTATGGAAAAAAATTATGAAATATTCAAATATTAAGAGTTCAAAGGCATTGTGGAGGCTAACCAATTATGTGGTAACTAATATCCATAGCGTGGTTGCTTTAAGTCCAAAAAGCATGTTTAAAACACAAGATTCTGTAAAATTTTTGAATAACAGTGGTTTATAACGTTTCAGAAACAGATTTTGCATAAAATCATAGGTCTTATGGCTGTTAGTTACCACAGAGCTGATTAGCCCCGAGCTTTGAAACTTATTATATATATAAATGAGAAATGTATTTCTGGAACCCGGGGGGTGGTCACTGTTGAGCTCGATAATTGGATTATAGTACAAAATTATTTTTACACCATAATACTGCAATATTGTTCAGAATTTGTGTTTTTTGTCATCAAATCTTTCAGAACAAACAAGGATGATGGCAAGAAAAATGAAGAAAGGACTGGAGCAAAGAAGAAGGGTAAGTGTTCTTGAGGGAAATGGACAATGTTTGCATCTTGAAAAACATGAAATCATTTTTAAGTCATCTGTAATTGTCATCTACAAGAAGTCTTTTCATGAACACTTGTTTTTTATAACTTTTAATCAGATCTAAAATGTACTTACTCATCCCAAACCAGCTGTTTTCTTCATGGTGTTATATTTGTTTTTCTATTTCACAGAATTGTCTACTGACGCAAAACTCCACAAACTACACAGTGAAATTAGGATTTCCTTGAAAATAGACAACCCAGTGAGTATTCAACACAGATCATGTAAATGCGGCTTTTTCATTCAAGTTTGCTTTAATGTGCTGTTATTTTGGTTAATTGCAAGAAAGCAAATTACTTGTATCAAGCAAAATAAAGGTTTGATAAATAAACCCAAACCCATATAAAATGCTGGTCTTGATGATGTATGTAAAGATGGAATGGACCCTTTATTAAGCTAAGAGTGAGTAAGGCTACATTTTGAGGTATAATAAGATTTAGTTTCTACTTCTGTATTGAGTTCAAAATTCATATTACAAAAGTTTAAAATAATTACCAAAATATTATAATTCTAGACCTGGCGACATGCAGTAGTTTAACTAATAGACCAGTAACTCTACACTCTCTTTTTGTCCCTGATGATGATGGTTGTTTATCCAAGAAATGTCCACCTTACAAGGATTTGCACTAAATGTCGGTCCTCCACTGACGGCGTGGAAGCGTGACCAGCCTCACTCCCCACAAGCTGGTCCCAGGTCCTAATTGTGCCAGACCCCCTTGAAAGGTTGTACTTCCAGCGGTCCACTTGGGACTCCTCAAACGGGGCGGTACAGATCGCTTTATGCTGTGAAAACACTCGGTTCACCGTTCCGCCCTCTACCGCTGTATGGAAACAAGGCTTATGACATCGCTCTACTGTTACAGGTGGAGGTTAGCAACGTATATGCAATACTTTGAAGTATCGCATATACAAATTGGACACTGCCCTTTATTGTCAGGAATAATGTGAAGTTGTCAAGGACTATGTAATGTTAAATATTAAATACATTTTAGCTGAAATGTATTGATACTTTGCAGCTTATGTCATCAACATTCCTTGGAGTGTGATGTTAACTGTAGTCACTGCTCTGAGGCTTTGTTACACTTAAATCTGAGCCTTGTTTTAACACAGACTGATCAGAAAGAACTGACTTTGGAACTACAAGTGAGATCATTTGTGCTGTTAAACAAGTCTGCCACAAATAACATTACAGTCACAAACTAGTTAGAGTGGCCAACTGAAAAACTGTTGGCTAATGCTCACTTTTTTGTTGAAAATCAAACACCTAAATAGGTCCATAAACACTCGTATTGATCACAGGCTCCTGAAGATGTGTTGTTAAAATCCATTTTGTATTTTTTCTTGACTTTTCAGGCTTTTTTGGCAGTAAAGGAAAAACTCAATTCTGTCAAGTGGACAAAATGTTATTTGAGTGAAGATGTTTCGCTGCTCATCCAAGCCGCTACTTTAGTTCAGTGTTTTTGCCAGTGTTTGCTAATGTGCGCATTGTGTCACCATGGTAACCGCCGAACATTCTGCCATAGACGTACATGAAATACACGTCCATCATGATGCCACTGCAAAGTATCAATATATGTCCTGACTCAGTATGTCCCCATGTGTATTCTGCAGGACATGAAAAAGTGCTTGGATGCTTTGGATGAGCTAAGTGCCCTTCAGGTGACCACTCAGCACCTGCAGAAACACAGTGAACTAATTGCAACACTTAAAAAGGTGCATACAATTTAATTAACTTAAAATCTTACTCACTTCGGTCAGACTTTAAAATTATAGTGTCTTTTCACCTACGGCTGGCATGTAATTAATTAATTTTTTTCTTTCAGATCACTCGATTCAAAGCCAGCCAAGACATTATGGATAAGGCGACCATGTTGTATAACAAATTTAAGAGCATGTTTCTAGTTGGAGAAGGTGACAGTGCGCTCAGCCAAGTGCTCAATAAGTCTATAGCTGAACAGAGACAACATGAAGAGGCTAAGAAAGGTGCACTGAAGAAAGCAGAGCAAGGCAAAGAAAACACAGGTGTGTATCAGTCAGAATCAACATGAACATCCAAGTGAGTGAGTGTTCTCCCAACTGAGCAAACTGGTCATCTTTGGCTCATCAACTTTCAGTCGACACACTTATTCTCAAAAAATAAATCAATAAATAAATGTTAATGGCTTGGACAAAGTTAAAAGTTAAAATGCATGTGGCTACAGCATTGTGCCAGTTAGTGCACCTTTAAAGCTTGTGTTATTATTTCTATGTAACTTTTCTGGTAAAGGCAGCGTCACCTGGTTAGCTTTGAGTAAATCTAGTGCTCTGTCTTGGAACACATCCTGCTTCTCGTACTGTACCCTCACCAGCCCCCTGTCTGCTAAAAGGTCTCTTTTTAGGACACACCATGGCAAATGGGTGGAAAATCCTAATTCATTCAGTGGGGTCTGGAGCTAGGCATGTGTCATCACATGCTCCCGTAAATCTCTGGTTGGCGGTTAGTTTAGGCAATAGTGCTCTGTCTGAATGAGGCTGCCTCTGTCTTTGCACAGACAAGACTGTGAACAGTGAAATGAGTCTGGAAGAGAAGCAGGAAGCCGTAAAGGAGACAAAGGAGGATGTCCCAGCAGCAGAGTTGAATAGGTACTCATGTTGTCATGTGTACAGTTATCATCACCTTGTGTGTAACCACACAGGTTTAAGATGTACAGTAGATCACAGGTTATTTATTTTAACCCTTTCTGTAATGTAAGAAAAAAGAAAATATTAGCTAGGATATTTTTTTAGTATTTTATTTTCTTAAGTTTCCCATTTAACTCTTCCTTTTTTTATCTGCAGTGCCTTAAAAACACAAGAGGAATCCTGAGTGCCACAACAGTGTATGACTAGGAGCATTCCAGACCATTTATCAGTGTGCTGCTTAAAGCTTCAGCAGATCAACATTACTCTGAAGTTTGTTATAAAGCGAGATCTACTCACTTCATGCAGACTTCTCCATTAGTGCCATTGTTAATGTTGTTAATTTTAAGTTCTACTTTTACCCTTTGCTGTACATAAGAGTATTTTTGTGTTTAACCTGTCTAAACATCCATGAATAAAGTGGTATCATTTTATCTGTGAATTTCAGATGTAGGTTTTTTTTCACCTTATGTTTCCAATAACTCAGTCCTTTACACCTTTAAAAGATTTAAAAATAAACTTTAATAGAAATTAAGTCTTACTTTCAGCAAAATGTTATCAAACTGGAAAAATCATAATTTAACATTTGTATGCCGTAATATACAGCAATAAAACAGGACACTAGTTAAAGGCACCTCTGTCTATATAGGGATAGGCCAGGAAGTTTCCAAGCTTGTTTCCTTGTGTGTCGTAGTGCAGCATTCGAAAACACTTGTCACAAAAGAGACATGGGTCACTAGGAGCAAACTGGTCATTGGAAGTATGCCACCTAAAGAAACAAGGAGTTAGTACTTTATTTCTATATGTATAATTTGCCTTTCACAAACCTGCCGATGTAGACGTGACAAACGGAGCACTTATGCGTGTCAATACGGTCCTTGTGGATGAGCAGAGGATAGGTTTTTTTGTCCAGGCAGTCATTCCTGTGCATCAGCCTGCAGAGTTTGAGTTAACAGTTAAGAGCATATTAAACCCTGAGCTGAATGTAGATTAGTCTCACATTAGCGGTGTGAATGCTCGTTTCATGTGTGGTTGCCCTGCTAACACCCACACAGAGACTTCTGAGAGACTTGAAACCTAACAACAGGAGGCTTTCTTTGGAATTAGTATCACTGCTTGATAACGCAGGCTAAAGTCACATCTTGTGATAAACCACCGTGTACGAAGTGTAAATCAGGAGGAATATCAATGTAGTATAAACAACCCTGTGCAGTAATAAATCCACCAATTACATTGCCAAAATATTTTTCTCATGCAGTAAACACAGTGAAATTACCATTTTGTTTTAATTTAACTTCAAGGATAATACCATTTCCTGTGATGTTGTGAACTGGTAGAAATGGAAATAGAATAGAAAGTGTGTTGATTTCTATCTAGATTAATCCTTTTATTAATACTTTGCAGCTGATATCAACCTTCCCTGGGGATGTGATGTTAACTGAAGGCCCTGCTCTGTCTGAAGCTCTGTTACTCAAATTAGACTTTAATCTGAGCTTTATTTTAGCACAATCTGACTACAAAGAACTCAGTTACCTGGAACTACAATAGGTGAGCTGATTTTATACTGTGAAGGAAGTCCCTCAAATAATATTACAGTCACAAGCTAGCTAGCATTAGCCAACAGTTTCAGTTAGTCACTCTCACCTTTTTTGTTGAAAATCAAACACCTAAACAGATCATGAACACATTGATCACTCCTGAAAATGTGTTGTTAAAATTTTGTATTTTTTCTCTTTCTTAAAACATTTTATCAGTGTTTGCTAATGTGTGCATTGTGTCACCATGATAACTACTTAACATTCCACCATAGACATACATGTAGCGTGATGTCGCAGCAAAGTATCAATCGGCTGTAGCCATAGCACTGTATACTGACCTAACATCTGTGATGATGACCAGATGCTCACAGTCTCCTTGGTGACAGTACAGGTACGGGAAGCCCACTTTCACTTTCAGGTCCACAAGCCGTGTGTCCTCCATATTTGCTTGAGTGAATGGTGGAAAATTTCGACTCTTTGCCCATTCAATAGTTGTGCTAAATCCAGGAAAGAATCAAAAACGTACATATTAATATTTATTCGTATACCTCAGCTTGTATGTAGGACTGGATAATTAATAGAATTTTAATTGAGAAGGAGATTTCTAATATTTGTGGGTATTTTTTAAACAAAAGGTTGAGAGTTTAGACTTGAGGAAGAAATGTGTTTTTTTGTGTTAAATGACAGTTGTTTATGTTTATGAGAACGATGCTGAAAGCTATATTTATTTTGTCTTTGAAAAGATAATATAAAATCAAATCAAAAATTGAAATCAATCAATATTTTAATTTTAACCTGTCTTCTGAAACTCTGAGTTTGCCCTGTCTGAGTTGGATAACTCAGAGTCATGAATTAAACTCAGTGTTAGTTTAACCTGCTTTGTGAAATAGGGTCTAACTCATCCTCGAAGAGCACCTGCCAATTTACATTTTTCCTGCACCTGTTAATAATACATAATAATACATAACACTTGTATAGTGCTTTTCAAGGTACCTAAAGACAGTTTGCATAAGGAGATTAAAAAAAGACCCAGTGAAGCACTCACTCCCTGCATCATGTCTTATACAGTAATATTAGTTGTTGAGCATGTAATTTTAACACTCACAATGATTTATGTGTAAAATCTTTTATTATTATATTTGTTGTACCACTATGTAGGATCAATGAGCCAATACAAATTAAAGCTATAACCAATTTTCACTATTTTGTTTTTAATCATTTGATGTGACAACTTCTTATTAAAAAAAAAAGATGTCGGATAACGAAGGACTCAAAATACTTTGATCAGTATGAATCTCTCTCTGGCTGGCAAAGCAACAAAATCTCTATGGAGACAAGCAGGTGGTGGACTTTACATAATGTATGGTAAAGTGCAAACAAGAGGAGAAGTTAATGCAACCCAAAATATCTAACCCATTTTATGGTTGAAGAGGCCAATAGTTAATCCAACTCACATGCTAAGATCTCGGCAGTCTGGAAAACGCATGTCGTTATAGAAGACTCCTTCAAAATAGAAGAAAGCTGACTTGTAGTGATCCTGTAATAGAAACAATGTTTACACAAATATTTGTACAAATGATATCAATGTACAATTACTCACTTTGCTAACAAAATCTGGAACTACGTCAGGGTTGTGACTAAACTCCCCACAAACTTGCAAGTCGCTGACACAGCAAATGGCATCTCTGAGCTCTGCCAGTGTGTGGGAGCCGGTCATTAGCAAAGTCATATGAGGTCTGGTGTAATTGAACTGAGAGGCAATGGCAAATCGAATTTATCAGCATTGAATAATCAAACTGATGAATGGTTGAATGAATGAATTTTCTGACATTCACTCACTTTATCAAAAACAGCTGGGTAGTAAACATTTATAGTTAGAAGAACATCTCCTTCTAGGACTAAATTTTCAGCCACCTCTGGTTTTCTCTCAATCGTTACTCGCTCCTAAAATTCAAACACACAGGATATAATGACATTAGATTACACCAACTTTTCAAGAGAGCAATTTTTATGTGATTAAATGACCAAACTACTACTACTAACAAAAAGCTGCAACTAACAGTTATTTTAGCAGTTAACTAGTGACTTTTTTCAACAGGGTTAGAGTTAGGGTACACTGAAAATGTTTAAATACATTTTAACCAAATATAGGTTGAAATATGGAGACTGAAGGCTTCTAGAGAATATTTATGAATAAAAGTGTATCATCAACATTTTTAAATGTATTTTTTGACATTTGTATAGCTGTTATTAATAGGCATCTTTGCTATAAAATGTCTTTTGGCACATGTCTGTATAGTCCAGTCAACAAAATAAGATTTTGATTATTTTAATAGTTGAGTAGTAGTAGGAAGATTATTCCTGTTAATCACAGCTCTGATAATATCTAAGATGGGGAAACGTATGCAATTTTGCTTCAAAAAAACTGACTTCTTACCAGTTCATCTGCATAATGCTCATGTCTGTTCTTTGGACATTTCTGAGAAAGTTTGTGATCTTGTTTCTTTTTCCGTTGTCTGTTGAAAAAAAAAGAAAATAATTTAGTTATTTTAGTCCATTAAATTTGCCCCTGCATCATATTTATGATTGCTGATGGAAAAAGGTACTCTACATCAAGGTTAGGAGTGTTGCATCTTCAGGCACAAGGTCTGTGTCAGGCTGCTCGTCCTTGGGATGGCAAAGAAGAGAGTCGGTGCTGAAAATAAGAGGAAAATAGCAATGGTCAACTTTTGCACTATACAATTAAAACAATAATCACCCCTTTCTCATGAGTTAAAGGTGCACTATGTGACTTTTGTGGTCCCCCATGTACTTCTCTCAATGAAGAAGTTTTTGCTTTGCCTAGAATGTTCCACAATATGGCATTAAGCTTTGACAGTGTTACTCAGCAAGGTACAAGTTGACTCACTCACAATAAGAACTTGCTTTTCCAGGTATTTTTTGACAACAACAACAACAACAACAACACAACAACAACAACACTACATCAATAAAAGCAGCATAGCCAATCCCATACTGTGGAACATGCCAGGCAAAGCAATATCTTAGTAACGATAAAGATATTGCGGTTTGAAGCCTAAATTGTACGATCAAATACCGTAATGTATGCCTTTGATTTTAGAAACTGTACTCTGAATACCACCAAAACGAGTAACTGTACCGTAAAGTTACTCAAAATTAGTATTCAGAATAAATAATAGAAAGATTCTTCAGAATTTCTGAAAAATAAATTAGCCAGAATGCAGAAAATTCAGCAGAACAGTCTGGTGGCAAGCTGAGTAGAGACATTTGGACTTAGAAGACTCATGTACGTCACTAAACCACGCAGCCCAGTGGCCCGGGGACACAGAGGACATGAGGACGGATCCCTGTCACGAGTCCTAGAGAGTCATTTCCATCGGCCAAAATTAACTTCCAGCCGTATCGACCCAAATGATCCAACACAAACCGACAAATACATGCGTAAAAGGTGTGCCAACGTGAATACCTGCAGACAGACTTGAGATCAGCCATGGTCCCTGCGTCAATGCCCATCTCTTTGGCAAAGTGGACGTCAAACTCGTCCTCGTCTGGCTGTTCGTAAGAATACTGGCTGGGATGGAGTCGCTTGAGCCACTCGGCTCTGAAAGAGTCGATGTGAAATGGTTTGGTGTTGATATCAACACTTTCATATTCTGGGATGTTTGATTTGGAGTCACACGCCGCCATTGTTGTTGTTCTCCACTCTTCTGTGGAGTTTAACGGCGGCTCACGGCCAAGAAGTTGCATTACCGCCATCTAGTGCCGCTAACAAAAACTACATCTAAAATCTAAATCCTCATGTACACATATACAGTCCAGTTTCCAGTTTTATGCAGAGTGCTGTTGTTGTATCCCAGTGAATTACAGAGAATAAAAAGTGCAAGCAACCTTTGTCTCTGTTCTGGATTATGGGGATGTCGTGTACATGCATCTACTTTGAAACCTCTGACTCCACTCTTTCACTCTTCGTTTCATTATAGGTGATGGATTTGAAACCATCACTGTATTGTCTATGGAAAAGTGGGTTGGCCATCACTGTCTGTTAGAAGAGAACAGCACTGTATGAAATGTATCTATAAGGGACACTTCAAAAACTGCCAGAATACCCCACCTGTTTGTTAATCATTGACACCGGAACATTTAATATCAGATCACATGACTGATTAAGGCAAAGGACGAGCCGCACCAAAACTGAGACGGGAAAGAGGCTTTTAACTGTTTTGCTTCACATGGAACACACTTTAAGGAAAAGCTTAATTGGATACATTGATGACACAATCGCAATTTAATAATCTGGTAACGAACTTTTATACACACACCTGCACCTTTAATGTTTTATATGGATTTAGGCCTAGATTGTCAGTTTAAACAAAATGATCTGCACCCTCCTTCTCCCTCCATAGTGTTTGAAACGGCCCAAAGTATGTTGTCTCTTTTTTGTCTTGGTCTCACTTTATATATATTTTTACGAATCACGCTTTTCCCCTCTGACTTTGTTAACAGAATACGTAAATTGCCACGCCTATCACATGACTTTGTGCGCTTGATCCATGACTGCCACCCGTGTGAACGAGGGAACGTAATATTTGGCGGTGGGTAGGTGGGTAACTAAGAACTGAAATACTCTCTGAAACACAAAAAACTCTAATAATACTATAGCAATATTCAAATGGAATGTGTCTTTCAATTTGTCAACCTATTCAAGTAACTGGCACATTTGAGAGTCGTTATACATCAATTGGCCCCTAGATGTCGCTAAAAATAGGATTCTGACTACCAGCTGAACGAAATTAAAAATCAGGCTTTACCAAACAGTGGATTTTACTCATGTCTAGCTTGGCGCATGTCTCAAATAATTCAACCTTTTATCCCATCGTTTCAGTTCAGTGAGAAATTTGTTTTATTGGTAATAAACTTAACAGGCCGACACCATGACAAATTTGCATAAGAAATTGCATTAAAAAGTCAGTGACACGTAATTCTAGGAGCGTTTGAGTCTAAGACTGTTATTCCGAAAATCCAGTCAATACAATGAAGCTCTGTATTTAAAAAGGCAGACTCAAGTAGTGGGTTGGCGGCTGAACTTTAGACCACTCCCGAGATTTGACATTATAAATGTCCCTGCACCTCTCCTGTCTCCCTCTTCTCAAAGAAACTGCAGCTTTGAAGATTGTCGACATCCTTTTTCTCCCACTGTTTTAAAGAAGACGACCTCTGTCACCCATGGAGATCAAAGTGGACACAATAGAGGAGGTAAGTTGTGTTTGCATGTGTGTCAGTTCAGGAAAGCCCTTTAGGAATTGCAGTATAATTTATTACATTTGTACTTCAAATATGTGAATTTTGTTAATGTATTATTTTGATGTTTTGTTTTGTTTTTAGGTAGACCTTACAAATTCTGAAAATGGAAAGTAAGTGATTCATTAGGCCTACAGATTTTTTTTATAGATGTCTATATATGTTATATATAAAATATATAATTTATTTTATTTATTTATTTTTTAGAATAATACAAATGAACTTAGAGACTGCACTGAAGGAATGCTCTACTGCCTTGGAATACTTTCTCAACAACCGCTTTGCTGATGCTCTGGCTCTTTTAAAACCATGGCAAGTCCACATTTTATTCTGCTTAAATGTTTAAAATAGGAACAGATATGAATAATGTTTTCTTAGGAAGGACCAGAGCATGTATCATGCCATGGGCTACTGCAGCATCCTGGTGATGCAGGCGGGCATGACCTTTGAACCCAAAGACATGGACGCTGCTATGACGTCTTTGAGGGATGCTTTGCAGACATGTCAGCGGTAAGTCTCCCCATACAGTCTTTTTGCACAAACATTTGTACATTTACATGTAATTGTTCTTTGATTTAGTTTCAGGAAGAAAACGGGATTAGTTGAGACCCTCACAAGTTTTTTGTACAGACAAACATCTGACAACTTGACAGAAGGTAACTTGTAACGA
Source organism: Periophthalmodon schlosseri (assembly GCA_000787095.1). Classification (NCBI taxonomy): domain Eukaryota; kingdom Metazoa; phylum Chordata; class Actinopteri; order Gobiiformes; family Gobiidae; genus Periophthalmodon; species Periophthalmodon schlosseri. The sequence continues at coordinate 71,248 of KN477671.1, forward strand.
CTGTAAATGTTTATCCAAGACGCTAATATTCATCCTCAGCATTCTCAAAGTGTATGACAATGTTTATCTATGAACATACTCATGTTTACATATAATTATATATAAAAAGGTGAGAGAGAGCATTTATTGCAAGATGGAAATTTTTATAGTACAAAAAAAGTCAGTTCATAGTTCGTTTGAACATCATTCACAGAGGAGATGCACGCCGAACTGTGCTATGCCGAGGTTCTGCTCCAGAAAGCGGCACTGACATTTTTAGACGAAAGTATAATCGGATTTATCAAAGGAGGCATGAGGATACGCAACAGTTATCAGATTTATAAGTGAGTGTTCTTTCACAATTCTTTTAAAGCCTTAACTCTCCGTCGGACATAAAAATAACTATTTGTACTGTACTCTTCTTTAGAGAATGCCAGGCCATGGTAAACTCCAGAAAAGAGGAAAAACTGGACTCACTAGTCCATTTTAAGAGTGGTGTCAGTATGGGCATTGGCTCTTTTAACCTGGTAAGATCATTTGCCACTAACAAGTTTTCACTTGTGAAGTTTTACAATGTGCTCGGTCCTCTTCACGTGTCTTCTTCAGATGCTGTCTTTACTCCCATCTCGAGTCCTCAGGCTGATGGAGTTTCTGGGATTCTCTGGAGACCGGGTATGTTGTTGTTTGCTTTAACCGTAATAGGAAAATGTAACTTTTAAAGGTATTTTTAAATTTATTAAGCAATTTTTTTCCCTCAGGAGCTTGGTTTATCAGAGCTGAGGGAGGGTGCGGCCAGCAACAGCCTGCGTTCCATCCTCTGCGCCCTCACACTCATGATGTTTCACCTTTACATCACAGTTATTCTAGGTATGAGGCTCTTTGAGTAGTTCTGACATTAGTTTTCTTTTAAAACTGTAATTTTAAACTGTAATTTAATGATGTAATATAATATTTTCTTGTGCAGGGACTGGTGAAGGCAACCTCACTGAATCTGAAGCTTTGCTCGAACCTTATGTCAAAAAGTTCCCAAATGTAAGTATGTAAATTAAAAATACTACAGTACAATCCCTATTCCAATTGACACAATCCTTATTCCTGTAAAGCTACAATATAATTGTACTGGAAAAACACATGATTTCTAAAAACATATTTAAATTAAACCAGAATCAATAGTAGTGCTGTGTAATCTTCCAAAAAGATTCATTTGGTCTTCTTTTCCGCAAAATAACTTTTTTGTTTTCATTCACTTCAATCACTTTATATATCCTTGAGGGGTAATTCGAAGGTACGGAGAGTAGTAGAGTTATATAATAAAAGGTATACATAAATCAACCATAAAATCCACGCATACAATAGAGCTCATGTTAACGGAGCAGGGAGTGATCTGCCTTGTCTTGCTGGCGAATCATTTTGGAGCAAATATTTGTGACTCTGATCAACTGTGACCTGTTTTGGCATTGACAGAGTAGAACCAACACATACATGAAAAAGGCAGAAAGAAAATGATAAAAGGTCATCATTATGTTTTTAATGACATCAAATGACCTTGGGGGGCACTAGCCTTCCTTAGAATGGCCAATGCACCCCCATAGCTCCACCAAAGATTTTTGTCCCATTTTCATAGCACATTCAGTCTCAACAAAAAATCTGCAAATGGGAACCGCAGAGTGTTCAAAATGAGACCACAATTGAAAATGATTCCATATTAGGTTTTATAAATCACTACAGGGGCTGACTAGATTTAAACTTTTCAAGATTTAAACGTTTAAAACAGTGGCTCAAACATGGTAGGGGGAGGGGCTGCCCTTGCATCCATAAAAGGCTCTAAGTTACCATGTTAAGTGTGCACCTCCATTGCAGAACTTGGCACCCCAGTAGCTCCTTCAACCAAAAATATCTGAGGCCGCCCCTGACTCCTTGTCTGCAGTCATCATCAGAAGAGTCACGTGATGCTGCTGTGACGTGTCTTGCCGATTTTAATAGAGTCTTTGGCACCGTCTATCTTCAGGGAGAGGAAGGACGACAGCACCCTCTGCAGTCCGACTTCTTCAAAACAGTATTCAAAGTGTGGGAAAGTGGCCAAAATGGAGCCAAAGTTACTGGGACAGAGGGCAATAAACGCCATTGCTGGATAAAAGAGGCAATAGAAATCTGGAGTCGTGCCCATAATACACTAAATCGGGACGAGGGAGTGTTCTTACTTTCCCACACTTGGGATATGGATATGAGGGCGCTGTCGGGAAGACCGTGCTAAAGACTGTAAAAAATCAGCCATCAAGACAAGTCACAGCAACATCACGTGACTCTTCC
>KN477672.1:0-10798 GCA_000787095.1 Periophthalmodon schlosseri
TCAGAGTGGAAGAGTAGCGGCCCCACGCACACGCCCACAACAACTATACTGCAAGTCACATTCGGTCACAGGGCAATTATTCTCCAGTTAAGGAAATGGATTAAATTAGCTTGCAGATTTTTTTATTTTTATTTTTTATTCATTGATTGAAAAGAATGTTTTGGCTAAGAGGGATTTAAAGATGCGCCGCGTAAATTTTCTGGCGGAGGGTGGGGCTGCTTTCTTCTTTGAAGCGTTAGTGCTTAGCCTGGAATGTTGCAAAATATGGCATTAAACGTATATATCTTGTATTTGTTCAATTACAGGTGTTTTTATTGCTCAGAAAAATGCGCATTCTTATTGTGAGCGGTGCCGCCTCTCCACAGATCTGACATGTGACTTGGCCTGGAGGCGTCGCCTGGTTGTCTCCATGGAGATAGATAAGTTGAATGCCGCGATACTGTGAACATATTGATCAGTTTTATTGACATTTATTCCCATGTTAAAGGTGCACTGTGTAACTTATCTCCCACCAGCTTGTCTCCATGGTGATATTATTTTATGTAGAATGTTCCACTGTATGGCATTAAACTTTACTATCTCCATGGAAACAACCAGATGAAGCCGCAGGTCAGATCTGTGGAGATGTGATCCCATTCACAGCAAGAATGCATGGTTTTAACACATAGATAAGTTTAAAGTCATATGCAACTTGGAACAGCATCTCCAGGGAGACCAGAAAAGTTACAGAGCACCTTTAATATTGAAAAAAAGACCCACAGTTTACTGAATGTCTCTCTCCAATCTTTACCCGCATTTCACACATATATTGGTCCAATAACACCTATAAGAGCCAAAAAACTCTTTAAAAAGATAGGTGTTTAGACAATGTGAGAGGGTGAGGAGGCTGATGATTCTGCTGCTGCGGTGGAGATGGGACAAATCCACATCAGGGCAAATGTCTCTTTCTACTCTCTACCCAGTTTCTCATAGAAAAAAGTGCAGAAATATGGTTGGTAGTTGATATTATGAAAATGTATAATTACTCTTTCTGGTCATGTGTGTAAATGTGTTAATATTTAGACATATCTAGCTCTGTTTTTCAAAGCTGGTCAGGGTTCACTTAGCGCCCATGTTTGTCAGCGTGGCTCCCCCTCACCGGACGGAGCGGGGGGGCTGCGGGGGCCCTGCCTGTTGCTAGGTGAGAGTGTGCCGTGGTGATGATGATGACTCGTACAGCCCCTCGGCCAATAGGACGGCTCGCTGAGGTGAGTGTTCCTGGTTCTGAGAGAGGAGGGGGGTGTCCACGACGCAACCCCAAAATCTGCCACTGTCCCGGTGCTGCCAATATACTGTTACTTTTTCAGCAAACCCACATCTTTTAATCACTTACAAAAATACTTCAAGGTCTCGTGAAATACACATTACTGAACTTGTTTTAATTTGAATAAAACATACATAGAATAGTGTTTTTCTTTCGTGCAAGTTGCATATAGGCTTCCTCTGCTGAAAATGACTTCACCAGACTTATTCAGATAGTTTCATGCTGTTTGTTGTTAGCGGTGGCGTTGCAGTGAATATTTAAAATGCTGAATGTGTTAGGAAAGTGAAGAATAAGTTTGGACCACTGCAGGATATAATAAACTAGTTTTGTTTTACAAATTTTTAAGACAATCAGGTACAGCACCTTTACCAATAACTATGATGCTAAGTTGTTCATTTGTAGTTTCAAAATGCTTCACTCCCTTAAACGAATGGTCAATCCCAGTGTTCCAAGTGAAAGTGAAAGAGAAAATTATAAAATGTGGTGTCAACAAATTTCAAAAGGCCATAATAAAGAATAATAAGTCTGCTTTAAGAAAAGTTCCATAGTGGGCATTAAAGGGCCCATATTACACTATTTTCTGATCTATGTTATAATGTTGTTTCCTCTTCGCAAACAGACCTGGAGTTGTGTTTTGTTTCATTCACACAATACGCAAACACACACCCTGCATATTTACGCTGAGTTCTTCTCTCAAACAGAAAACACTCTGTTCCACCTTGTGATGTCATGAGGTAATACAGGAAGTTCTCCACTGTGTTTTTAAACTCCATAGACCTTCACTAGAATCATTTGGATAATTTAAACCCTGGAATTGCCAATCTCTACTGAACAAAAGGTAAATGGAGCTGTTAACTTGAAAATTACAGTTTCATGACATCACAAGGTGGAACAGAGCATTTTGAGCTTTGGAGATGCAGACAGACTAATAATGCAGGATTACTCAAATTCCAGGTATGTTTTTGATGAGGAAACGACATTATAACATGGCTTGAAGTTCACAAGTGGTAACCCAGGAAGTGCTCTTCACCAAACTTATTCAGATAGTTTCAAAATGTTAACGTTTGAGTTAGCGGCTTCTGGTTTTAGTATCCTCTAAACTTTGCCAAATCAGGGCTAAATTTGAATAATTTCCATATATTTGAAATATCAAGTCTAAGGTGTCAACTAAATAAATAAATGGATAATATATGACAGACTGAATGAACATGAATTTTGACATTTGACAGTGCAGATAAATGCTTGTTATAAGAGTCAATATCCAACTTTCTGCTTCATTTTGTAAAGTTCACTGATTTCATTATTTCTGATGCTTGGTGAAATACAACTAAAATGTCACGGTCAAACTGCTGTGGCCCGTATATTTTGGTGCATTATTGTCCAGCGTAAGTGTATCCAGCATTAGATTTAAGAAATGTTTATTATGTGGTTGTTAGCTAATCGCTACATCAATAAACTAAGCTAAAAGCAACGCTCTGGTTTTCCTCTTCAGGCAAAGAACCCAAGAGCAGAGTACAGCCAATGGTGCAAAAGTGTTTATTAACAAAAAAATACATCTTGCAGGTGGAGGTTATCAGGAGCGGGCAGGAGCTGGAGCACAGGGAGGACCAGAGGCGGTAGCACGGAGATCTGGAGCAACAAGAAAAAAATCAGGTAAGTCGTAGCAAAAAAATCTTCAAGTTTCAGGTAAAAGAAAAATATAAAATCTGTCAAGTGGACAAAATGTTATAGGAGTGTGGACGTTTCGCTACTCATCCAAGACGCTTCTTCAGTTCTGGTCAGATTACCTCCAACAACTTTTTGTCCAGTTGACAGATTAAATATTTAGGGAGGGATTACACGGACAAGTTTGAGGTAAGTATCAAAGCGAGCCTGACGTAGTACTAACTGTAGCTAGGGTTACGATCGAGGAGCTGTCTGAAGAGCCTTTAGAAGCCTCTCGACTGCGGAGAGGGCACAGCTGGGCCGAGTCTGATGAGGCTCCCACACACCTGTCCACACTCAGAGAACACGTAGGGGAGGAGGAGGAGGAAGCAGACACTCCAGAAGTAGCAGAGAAGGGCCGGGCTGCTGGAGGAGCTGCTGTGACAGTGGGGTGTTTGCTGGTCTCCAGAACAGCAGACACACGGACCGACAGGCACAGGAGTACCTTGCCGGAGGACTGCCTTATTGTGCGTGTTTTAAATTGAGCAGTGACGCTGGAGTACACACAGGGAGAACATGCAAACTCCACAGAGAAAAACCCAACACAATCCAGGACGCTGTCAAAGATCACGTGAAACAACATCCGCCCCACAACATCCCATTTACACATCGATATCGCATTTGTACGGTAAAACAGATCTAACACCCAGGTCAGCACTGCTCTGGACTGGTCTCCTCCGGGCTGGTCTCCTCCGGGCTGGTCTCCTCCGGGCTGCCTGTGGTGAGTGTTGGCGGTTCCCTGTTGAAAAATTCAGCACATTACGTAAGATTACAGAGGAGTGAGTGAGCAGGGGCAGTGTGGAGGAGCCATCGGAAATACTAGGAATGTTTCGCCAAGAAGACCCTTTGCACACAACAACTGAACGCTTTAGCAAATACAGTCTTCATCGGATTAGCGAAAGAGCAAGTTCGTAAACATTTTCCAGAGACTTAAATTGCCTTCTTAGCGCAGCGGGTGGTTGCAGTCGACATATGGGGAAAAAATATCATATGACACATACAGGCTATTTAAAAGGTCTGTTACAGATTTTTATGTAATAATGTGAAAAAATGACCCAGTTTTGCATTGAATTTCAAAGCGGTTTTTCATCTGCGAACAACAAAGTAAAGCTGGTGCGCTGTTAGCATGCTATTTGTTGTTAGCGGTGGCGTTGCTGTGAATAATTAAGATGCTGAATGTATTAGAAAGTGAAGAATAAGTCTGGACCACTGGAGAGTATAATAAACTAGTGCTGTTTTACACATTTTAAGACAGTTACAATCGGGTACAGCAGCTTTAACAATAGCTATGATGCTAATTTGTAGCTTCAAAATGCTTCGCTCCCTTAAACGAATGGTTAATCCAAGTGTTCCAAGTGAAAGTGAAGGTTATAAAACGTGAAATATTCATGCAGCGATGTTAACAAATTTCAAAGGGCCATAATAAAGAATAATAAGTCTCCTTTAAGAAAAGTTACATAGTGGACATTAAAGGGCCCATAGTACATCATTTTCTGATCTATGTTCTAATGTTGTTTCCTCATCACAAATAGACCTGGAGTTGTGTTTTGTTTCATTCACACAAACCCTGCATATTCAGCTTGAGTTCTTCTCTTAAACATAAAACACTCTGTTCCACCTTGTGATGTCATGTGGTAATACAGGAAATGCTCCACTGTGTTTTTAAACTCCACACACCTTCACTAGAATCATTTGGATAATCTCAGCCCTGGAATTACCAATCTCTACTGAACTAAAGGTAAAAGGAGCTGTTAACTTCAAAACTAACACTTCATGACATCACACGGTGGAACAGAGCATGAATGAATGAAATGAGGAATGAAACAAAACACAGCTCCAGGTGTGTTTTTGAGGAGATAACAACATTATAACATGGCGAACAGCTCACAAGAGTCCATTTTGTGTAATATAGGACCTTCATCAAATTTCTCTTATATTAACACGTGATCCATTGCGTTAATCTGATGAATGTGATTGACTTCTGCATAACTCTTTCCATCGGTTTTGTGTCATATAAAAATAACTGCTCCCTCTGTCATGATTGCGTGTAATTGCTGCCTGTCCACCTCTTGTATTTCAGACACAATACGAGCCTGATTTGAGCGCATTGTTCTCTGATGCACAGTGAGATCCGGGTTCTACGGACTGCGTGGCGGCTAACGATGAAGACCAACATCTGAGGAGACTTGTCACGCTCAAAAGACAAAAGAGAGATATTTTCGGCACGTTCAGATCTGGATCCAGAATAGACTTGTCAGCTCGCTGCAGACACTATGGATTTTTGTACTTACTATGTGTGTGAGCAGAGAACTGAACAGTCTACGTTTTAATGAGCGGTTTCTGGTGAAGCATCCGCCATGTTTCACAGTATGGCATTAAACTTTTCTAGCCTCGTGGAGATGAGTCCTCGGGTAAAGTTGCAGGTCAGATCTGTGGAGACGCAACCCCACTCATCTGTAATGGTAAATGGCAACTCACTCAAATCTCTTTACATCAAGGAACCTCTAACCCATTCACACACACATTCATACACCAGTGTACGCAGACACTGGGGGTGAGGTGGGTTAAGTGGCTTGCCCAAGGACACAACAACAGAATTCATCTGTGGGAGCTGGAACCGCACCGCCAACCCGTGGGTCGGGATTCGCGCCGCCAACCTTCGGATCAGATCTCTACCCAGCATCTACCTAGCAATAACGAAATAAATGCTAGGCAGATATGTTTAATGCCATACTGTGGAACATCTCCATGGTGACAAGAATATGGCGGACCCCCCCACCAGAAACGTGATACAGTTCACCTTTAAAAACATACATAGTGCTAATTTTAAATATAGAAATATCAGCTGTTGGTTGTCCCGATGAGTTAAAATGATGGTTATTGGTTCATACTGGTCTCCACTTCTGATGCGACCAGAGGGTTTGTGGTTTGATCCAAGCTTAGACTAGAGCACACGACAGGCAGTTTGTTACAGGTCGGCCTCTATTCAAGTCAAGTCTGAAGTCCTATGATTTGAGTGTCAAGTCCTTACAAGTCTGTGTACCAAATTAGACTAGGGAGGGACCATAGACTGTATATATAAATGGACATAGCGAACCTGCTAGCCACAAATATGAAGTGAGCATAGGCGGAAAGGGCCGTTACCTTCAACAGCCTCGCTCCAGAATTCCAAACGTGGAACTTGGCTCCAATTCATCGCTATAACCGCTAGCCTTGATGAGCATCATTTGACTGGAGCCGAACGCTGTGGGTGACGTCACACTCACTTCGTCCACTTCTTTATACAGACTATGGGAGGGACATGTTTCAAGTACGGCAATTGTAAAGATTTTTTAAGGAGATCGAGAGACATGACGTCGTCTCAAGTTCAAATGAAGTCCTAAGTCTTTGTCATTCAAGAACAAGCCCAAGTCATAGTCCATTTCCTCAATGAAGTCTCACGTCATTAAAACAGTGACTCATTCGTAGTTTGTGTGCAAGTCACGACTTTCAAATCCACAGCTCTGGCGTACCAAGTGTGGAGACTGTATTAGTGAATGAATAATGTAGTGTTTTAAGAGTCTTATAAAGCGCTTTATCAATCCAAGCCATGAATGACCATTATTCCATATGGTAGGCCTATGTGAAGTGCTATCCATGGTCCTGAAACCCAGGTGACACAAGGTCGTAGTGTTCGTTTGTTTAAAGAGGGGATATTACACTGCTATGGGGTATTAATTATTAACACGTAACATCTTTAGATCACCATATTACCTGTTATTGTTTTGAAAATCATATATTCACCAAAAACAACGTATTAACATGTTTAATTCGTTAGTTAAAAGTTTATTTTACAACTTTATTACGCATGTTAGAATATTGTTACCTCATCAAAAACATACCTGGATTTGTGTTTTGTTTCTTTCACTCACGTTAAAGTAATGCTGCATTATTAGTCTGTCTACATCTCCAAAGCTCAAAATGCTCTGTTCCACCTTGTGACGTCATAAATTAGTAGTTTTCAAGTTAACAGCTCCTTTTCCCTTTAGTTCAGTAGAGATTGGCAGTTCCAGGGCTGAATTTTTCCAAATGTTTCTAGTGAAGTGAACTCAGCCTAAATATGCAGGATCTGTGTGTTAAACATGTGAATGAAACAAAACACAACTCCAGGTCTGTTTGTGATGAGGAAACATTACAGCATAGATCAGAAAATAGCGTAATATTTAAATATTTAAAATTCCTTTAAACATTGCAATAGACACCAGAGCTTTAATTAGAGGAGACTGCAATGTTCAAAGACGCAGGACTAAATGCAGCCAAATGGTGGTGTCTGTCAGAGGAACAAAATTATGAAATATGCTGCCAGAGAACATGAGAAACTGTGGCAACTACTTAAGCTTCAAAAACGTTCTTAAAAATTGGTTGAAAACAAACCAGTCATCCACCCATAGATGATTTTATGCCTGGACTCTTTTACTTTCTAACTGATGCTTTTAATGTAAATATATTAGTTTTCATTTTCTTTGTATTGTCTCGGATGTGTGTGTCATGTGTCTGTTGTTTTTTTTGGTTTAAAGGGCCCATATTACACTATTTTCTGATCTATGTATAATTGTTGTTTCCTATCACACATTTTTAACACACAAACCCTGCATATTTAGGCGGAGTTCTTCTCTCAAACAGAAAACGCTGTTCCACCTTGTGATGTCATGGTAATACAGGAAGTGCTCCGCTGTGTTTTTAAAACACACAAACTTGCATATTTAGCCTCAGTTCTTTTCTCAAACAGAAAACACTCTATTCCACCTTGTGATGTCATGTGGTAATACAGGAAGTGGAATGGAGTTTTTAAACTCCATACATCTTCAATGGAATTTCCAAACTCTACTGAACTGAAGGTAAAACATAGCTGTTAATGTGAAAAACTAGCAAGATGTAAAAACAAGATGTAACAGAGCATTTTGAGCTTTGGAGATGTAGAAAGACAAATAATAAAGCATTACTCAAACATGTGTGAATTAAACAAAACACAACTCCACGTGTTTTTGAGGAGGTGTGTTCTAATGTGAAGTCATGTGTGTGGTGTTGTATAATAGAATGTTTAATGTTTTACCTGCCTTAGGACATTGAATGGAATTTAGCTGTTGCGCTAACTCCAGCATATTTATATTGAAGCTGCTCGCTAACACATGCTAATTCAAATAAATAAATTAATTATATGAAGTAATACTACACCAAGTATTGCAATAGCAATCTGAAATCGATACCAATGAGTTTTGAAAAAACATGTAATGAAAAAAATACCTTATCTCCACTCGAACCCAGCTTGATCTCATTTCAAAATGTCAAATTAAAAATGCAGATAAACTAAAATATAAAAAAAAATATTTCAAAATATGTTATAATTTGTTTAAAGAGACCAAATAAAGACATATACAAGTGTTTGGAGTCAATTGTTGTGGTTTTATTGTTGCACCATTTTTACAAATACACACAATATGTCCAAATGTTGATCTCACTTTGACTGGTTTGGTTTTGACGAGCACCGTGCCCATGTGAGCGGGGCAGGGACCCACCCGGCTGGCACACGTTTGGACCGGATCGGATCGGTTTGGTTTCCACAGGGACCAAAAAGACAGGACTACAGATTCACCCAACCACAGACATGCAAATTTACCGAGTCAGGGCGGCTCTGCGGGGCCGGCGGCGCGGGTCCGGCGGTGGGTTTGGTTGCTACGGATTCTGCCGAGGAGAAAGCCACCGGCCCCGAGACCCAACTGAGGAGTGGGGGTGGAGGGGGGAGCGGTCAGGAGGCAGGCACAGACGGACTGACTACTGTGTGAATAGCATTTTGTATTTTCTATTGACTGAATAGCAGAGGTGAGTAGAGAAGCCAAAATTGTACTTGAGCAAAAGTATTGTAGTACTTTTTACTTATTACTCAAGTAGAAGTACTAAGCAATGGTCCAAGAAGAGTTGTACTGTATTTGGTTGGATAAAATTACCTATATAACATTTTGATTTATAATTTGAAGTTTATGTAATTGAACAATTGTAACAATTCACAAAATGTGGTATTTTCAAAGGATAGACACAAAAATTTGCAAAACAAAATTATATCTGAGCGGTGCAAGAAACACAAATGTTCATATCATTTCATATTGTCATCATAAAGCTTTGTCAAGAGTACTGTTACACTTTAAACATTTACTCAAGTAGGAGTAAAAGTACTTGAGTAAATGTAACCGAGTACTGCCCACCTCTGCTGAATAGATTATTGGCCTATAGAATTCCTTGCAGTTTTGAGTGTGTTCTTTACATTGCAGCCACCCACGTGTGCAGTCCATATGTGCTGTCAGGGGGATGGAGGAGGAGGAGGTGAAAATGGATGAGAGAATGAGGGAATTCTTTCAGATTTCCAGAGTTTCCGCTAAATAAACAGGCCTTTGTGATGTGGAATGTTGCTGCAAACCACACGGGCGCAAACATCTGGGGATACGGAACTCGATTCTTATTCAAATAGTCCAAATGTGGACTGTTAAACTGGTATCTCCAAAGTTTGTATTGTGCTAAATTTAGACATTTTAAATTGATGTAACTAATGTGCAAGGTTAAATTCTAGGTACATGTTAAAGATCTACTTAAAAAATCTTGTATTTTTTTGTAAAAGACTGAACAGATTTGTAGATTTAATTACAAATATTAAAAATCTACTTTAATGATTTCATAAAAAATCTATTTTGAAAAATGTCTACATTTAATTTCTTGGTCTACATTTGGTTTCGTGCCAAAGGTGTCTTTTGTTTTTGACAATATCTTAATTTTAAGAGTATAAAATAAAGGTTATTTCTAGTGATGAATACTGCTGGTAAAGTGGTGGAAAATTTGGACTTGAATAAAAGGCTGAAAAAAAAGTAAATCAAATAATATGAATCAAATCATATGAATCAAACATGTGCCACAGACTTGTGTTAAATTCTATGTGAAAAACTGTAGCTGATGTTTCACTGCCTTAAAACAAATTAGAAATAGGAATATTGCATCAGAATTTGCAAAAACTGAAAAATATGTTAAGATCGGTAGAGAATTGAATAAATAATGAGGTTTGATTATAAGAAGAACCATGCGGTCAGATGCATTATCAGCATAATATTAACAAAGAAACTCATCACTGTTTCAAGAATATCACAAATATTTTCATGCTTGCATGTTTTAAAGAGTATTTATAGAAATATGACTTTGTTCTGTTTTCTCTGCAACATTTCCTAAATAAAATATAACCTATTTTAAATCAGTATTAGTATTATAGTCTTATTTGCAAATGGAAAGGCCATTGTCATAATTATTCATGTCATTAGATATAAACTTGATTTAACACATTATCATCGTGATAGATTGGGCCTAATCTGCATATTGTCATTTTAGGAGGGAAATTTGGGGGAAGGTTATGGATGGAAATGGAAAAAATGAAAAGCTCAAAACAGACTCGTACCAAAGTTCAAATACTACATCAGAAAAGAAGTAAATGCTAACAATAATAATAGCAATAGTCACATGTGCAGCAGTGCGCGGGTTCTCCTCTCGGTGGTGTCTCGAGTTATCTCCACATATCTGAACATTATTATTATTATTATTGTTAATCTCATCAGAATATGCATGGGCTAGTTAATCTTCTTCAGATTTTTGTTTGACATTACATTGTTGACTTCAATTTCCCAAAAGAGCTGTCCATTAATCTTGAACTGCTACGGTTTGATCCTTGCTCGGTGCCTCTGTGGCGTTGGCCTCCTTAGCGGGGGGCTCGGCGGCTGG
>JACM01073791.1:0-14132 GCA_000787095.1 Periophthalmodon schlosseri
CTCCCCCTCTCCTCTGCTCCTGTCTCTTTTCCCCTGCCCCTCTCCTTTTGTCTCTTTCCTCCCCCCCCTCCTCTGCTCTTCTGTCTCTCCTCCTCTCCTTCCCCTCTCCTCTGCCCCTCTCTCCTCTCCTGTCGTCCTCCTGTCTCTCTCCTCTCCTCCTCTGCACCTGCCCCTTTCCTCTCCCTCCCCTCTGCCCCTCTCTCCTCTCCTCTGTCGTCCTCCTGTCTCTCTCTCCTCCTCTGCACCTGCCCCTTTCCTCTCCCTCCCCTCTGCCCCTCTCTTATCTCTCTCCCCTCTCTTCTGTCTCTTTCCTTTCCCTCTCTTATCTCTCTCCCCTCTCTTCTGTCTCTTTCCTTTCCCTCTCTTATCTCTCTCCCCCCTCCTCTGCCCGTGTGTCTCTCCTCTTATCTCTCTCCCCTCTTCTGTTCCTTTCTTCTCCCTCTCTCCTCTTTCTACACATTCACGTTTTATTTAAATAAAACACACACTTTTTTTTTTTGTTGATGACGTCTTTATTGACTGTAGAGAATCACAGCGGCAGGAAGTGACATCATCGACTTTAGCATAAGCCCCGCCTCCAAAAAACCCATTCATTAAAATTCTAAATAAAAACAAGAAAAGCCAATCACAGCTCAGCTCCGAGTCACGGGACAGGAAGTGAGTTCAAGGCTACATAAATAATCATCTGAGCGTAAGAAAATAAACCACAGAAAGTTCATCACCAGGTCAGATGCCCTCCCCGTGTGTCAGATGCCCTCCCCGTGTGTCAGATGCCCTCCCCGTGTGTCAGATGCCCTCCCCGTGTGTCAGATTAGCTTTACATTAGAATATCACATTTGAATTTTGCATTTTAAAGTTTAGTTTCTATGATCAGAGTTTGCGAGATCAGTTTATTCTGTGGCTCTAAGTTAAAGGCAAAGTGTGCGATTTCAGCAAAGTGTCAAAGTCTTCATCAGGATCCTCCTCATCCTCACCTCACATCTGAAACAAAAACAAACAACACAAAACATTAAACTAAAACACATCTGAAACAAAAACATGATTAAATTAAACTACCGTATTTTCCGGACTACAAGTCACACTTTTTTCATAGTTTGTCCGGGGGTGCGACTTATATGTGAAATTATTCAAATATATAATTTCACATCTTCGTTATTGTCACACTAACGGCGCGAGGGCGCTCTGGGCGTGTACCAGTATGACAGCCACGCGAGGCAGCGCTCCATCTACTTCCAGAGAAGGCGGAGTTGTTCAGAAGCGACACAGATTATGAAGAATTCAATGGATTTAGTGATTTGGAGTGAGATCCAGAGTAAACTTGTTAAATAAAGCATAAAAAAACAATCTATCTGATTAACTTAATATCTTACGTTAACACACCAGACACGTATTGAGTTTGCTGTCTTTTTTTCACAAATGTGTCACGTGACGGTTGATTTATATATGTTGCAGTTCACTTGTTTGGCCACTACATGGCGATGGTTTATTTTAATACCTGTAAGAAAATTTACTTGACTCGTTTTCTTTAATACATTTCATATTTAATTTCCCCTTATTTATTTCCCCTCCATTTATAAGACCATAAAGGTGATTTTTTTTCATTTGGAACAATATTGTAAATGTTTAGTTTATCTTAAGTCTAGTTTAAGGTCGCAAAAACTACTTCCTGTTTTCCGGTTCAGCCTTTTTTTTACGCTAATGCGAAGTCTTACCTGACAGAGCACTATTTAAGAAACAATTGAGAAGTAAAATATAAAGTTTCAGTGGTTTGTTTACTGCCAAAGTGGTTTGTGTATTTTCCGTGTGTTCATCTGCAGTTTTGTGTGAATCTGTGACATGAGCCAGAGCTTATGTTATATTTCATGTGTTTGTTCTACGGTGTGAACTGAGATGAAGAAGTGAGACCACAGTAAACATCAGTGAAACTCTCGTGTCTCTCGTGTTTGTGGACAAACCACATAAGTTACGTTATCGTATTTATCTGATTAACTGTTAATATCTTACGTTAACACACCAGACACGTGTTCAGCTCGTTGTCTGTGCTTCATGTAGCTGAATAAATATAAATGTGTTACGTTAGCGTGTTGTACTGATATTCAGCCTGTTGTTCTCCATTTTATTGTTATTATTATAACTTGTCTTTAAAGATAAAATGTCTGGTCTTGGTCTTGGATATTGTAAAATAAATTTCCCCCAAAAATGCGACTTATATATGTTTTTTTTTCTTCATTATTAAGCATTTGCGATTTATGCGACTTATACTCTGGAGCGACGTATAGTCCGGAAAATACAGTAAAACACATCTGAAACAAAAACATGATTAAATTAAACTAAAACATATCTGGAATAAAACAGAAGATGACGCACACACATCTCCCCGTGCGTCAGATGCCCTCCCCGTGCGTCAGATGCCCTCCCCGTGCGTCAGATGCCCTCCCTCACCTGTAGAGTGGGCGAGTGCAGCCACAGGTCTTTGTCCTTGTTGAGTTTCATGCAGGAGAACAGGTCACAGACGACGGGCAGCGCGCGCTCCTGAGCAGAGGGAGGTCAGGGGTTAAAGGTCACAGAGGGGTCACAGATTTGATCACTTCTAAATGGGGCCGTCAAAACTTTTAGAATCGTGACAATACTAGATCTAACATTCTTCAGGTGCCGTCACGTTTAGACGCCCGAGTCTCACCTGAGCAGTGGAGCGTTTCTGCAGCAACCACCTGTCGGCCTCAGGTGAGCTGGGGGCGTGGCCTGTGCCGGGGGCGGGGCACGTGCTGGGCTCTGGAGTCTGATTGGTTGGCGTCTTTGTTGGCGCTACCCACAGGTCGGCCTGCAGGGGGCGCTGGAAGGGACAGCGGTCGGCGGTCTCCATGGAAACAGAGGAGGAGGCGGGGCTGGAGGTCAGGGGGTGGAGCCAAGCTTCGAGAATCGCCTGAACCTGAAACAGAGGAACAAAAGGTCAAAAGGTTAGAGCCTGTTTTACACTGAAGAGGGTAAATGAAAACAGATGAGTTTCACTGCTCGTTCTTAGAGTAAAGTAAACTCCACCAGGGGGCGATATGGTCAAAAATTACAATCTAGATTTTTTACACGTCAAAGTTGGAGCAGAGACTGTTTCAAACACAGGAAACTCTTTAAAGACAGTTTTTCATATAAATATGAACATGTCATTATATTTGTATAGAAATCTGATCTGAGAAGTTCAAACAGAGAATTCACCAAAACCTTCTTTGACGGAGAAAGACGAGACTAAACCTGTTTCATAATGAGCCTCGATTATTAAAAACACAAATTAATCAAACACCTCTTCTTCAACTACAAATACAAATATTTTCTCCAGGTCTGGTCATGATCTTGGTCAGTACTTCGCTGCAGAGACACTGACCTTCTCTTCTCTCTCACTGAAGGACAACGGCATCTTCTTCACAGGGAGCGTGTCCTTGTTTTTAGTGGGCGTGTCTTTTTCTTTAGTGGGTGTGTCCTCTTTAGTGGGCAAGTCCTTCTCTTTAGTGGGCATGGTCTTGACCCCGTTCTTATCCCGTCCCTCCCTCCGCAGTAGCCACGCCCTCAGAGCGTCACGTCCACAGTTCTCGTCACAGACACAGTTCCTCAGAGAAGAACAGGGCTCGTTAGCGCGGCACACCTTCTGCACTGGCGCCACCTACAGGAGAGAGAGGGAGAGACGCAGAACAACAGTCAGGAGACAGGCCTACAGACAGAACCAGAACACCTGCTGCACCGGCGCCACCTACAGGAGAGACACAGAAGTGTCAGAGAGAAAGGAGAGGAAAAGGGACAATCTCCTCCATCTCACTGAAGTATAAGATCTGGAGGTCATCACCTCCTCATACAGACTTTCACTTTAGCATTTGTCTCTCCATCAGCCTCAGTCTGTTTCTCTCAAAAGTCACTACATAAGGGCTGAGTTTTAGTTGGTGTTTGGACAGTTAAAAGTCAGAGGTGTGACACTCGTCTGCAGCGGAGCGCAGGGCACCTACATTACACCACAACAAACTCAGATGAATTTGATTTATCGTTTAGCCTCTGAACTTTAACTTCTAGGGTCACACATTTCATTCTTTTATTAATGACAGTTTCACAGAGACTGACCTGCTGAAGCCACGCCTCCAGCGCCTCGCTGCGGCTCCGCTCTTTGGGCTCCATCTTCAGGTTCTGGTCTCTGGTCCGGTCTTCGGTCTGGGTCTTGTCCTGGGTCTTGTCCTGGGTCTTGTCCTGGGTCTTGTCCTGGGTCTTGTCCTGGGTCTTGTCCTGGGCCTTCAGCCCCTCGCTGCGGCTCCGCTCTTTGGGCTCCATCTTCAGGTTCTGGTCTCTGGTCCGGTCTTCGGTCTGGGTCTTGTCCTGGGTCTTGTCCTGGGTCTTGTCCTGGGTCTTGTCCTGTGTGTGGGTCTTGAGGGGGGTCTGGTCCTGGTTTATACCCTGGACGTTCTGGTTCTTGAGACACCTGAGCTTCCCGAGCGCGTTCCCGAGGTTCTCGATCTCCACTGCGCTCTGTGGGCGTTTACAGGAGGAGCAGTCTCGGGGCAGCAGCCATTCAGAGCTATCCCAGTGCTCTTCAAAGGGCCGAAGCACCGCCCCCCAGGACTCGCACGCCTCCGATTGGTCCATCTCCTCTGAGCTCAGCTCTGATTGGTCGATCTCCTCAAAAGAAGAGGAAGTGCTGCAGCTGATGCTCCGCCCCCTGTTGCAAAGGCCGTCATCGTGGGAGGGGTTAGAAGAGGAAAGGGGCGCGGTCTCTTTCACAAGCCACGCCTCCAGGTCGAGGAGCTGCCCCCAGGCCGAAAACACGTCGAAGGGAGGCGGAGTCTGGACCCAAGTCTGAGGCAGAAGGAGGACAAGGTCAGGAGGAGGCAGGAGGAGGACAGGGTCAGGAGGAGGACAGGGTCAGTCTCAGGACAGGGTCAGTCTCAGGACAGGGTCAAGTCTCAGGAAGGGTCAGTCTCAGGACAGGGTCAGTCTCAGGACAGGGTCAGTCTCAGGACAGGGTCAGTCTGAGGCAGGAGGAGGACAGGGTCAGGAGGAGGACAGGGTCAGTCTGAGGCAGGAGGAGGACAGGGTCAGGTTGGGCTCATCACAACTAAACAAATACTGAAAGACACATGATACTCCACATCCCCTGTAACTGTTTTTGACATTTTATTTTACACTGACCGACCGGTGACTATATTTGAATTCTGAAACTACCCTCCCGCCGTCTGCGCTGCTCCCGGAGTTACATCAAATCTCCCTCACAGACGAATGAAGCCAGTCCCCAAGTACAGAACATGTTTATTTCATGATGTTGTCGTGTATCTGCTCTCCTCACAGTCACGTGTAAAAGAGGAGGTTTAGTCTCATTAGACGTTCACCAGAACCACACAAGTTCATACATCTCACTGAGCGCGTGTTCGCTTTGGCTCAGATGACACTTTTACACGAACATGATGATCTAAAAACACAAAACGTTTACACACTCAAGACTTTAAACAAGGCTCGGACCTAAAGGTGGCGTCTGGATTAGTCAGACGCTAATGCTAATGCTAACGGCTAACTGAAAAACACAGGGGACTGGCTCCAGGTTCTGAAATCTTCCGGGACAAACCGAGTTGCTAAGTGGACACTAGCTTTAGCATCGAACGCCACGTCTGCCAATTATACGTCTACGGCCTATTCAGCACAGACTCCTAAATGTGTTTTCCCTCATTTCCGCTGTCACCTGAAATCACCGCCTCCTCCCTCACCTAGTCTGACCGTCTTTTATGACCTCGTACGTTAAATTATAACAAACACGTGTACGACTGTAATCTGATACAAACACAGGAAACAACAGCCATAAACCCACTGTAAAACTACTGTTTACTTCCCCAAAGGTCAAGCTCCAGGACAGAATCTGCCACACGCACTCGCACTGACCCGGTCCGACCCACAGTAACCCGCAGTGAACTGGTCTGACCCACACAAATCCACAGTCTGACCCGGTTCGACCCACACTAACCCACACAGTCTGACCCGATCTGACCCACACCGGCACGGTCTGACCCGGTTTGACCCACAGCCGCACAGTCTGACCCGATCTGACCCACACCCGCACGGTCTGACCCGATCTGACCCACACTAACCCACAGTGACCCGGTTTGACCCAACACAACCCAGTCTGACCCGGTCTGACCTTAGCCCCTCCCCCTCCTGCACAGGTGCGTCTCCGTCTCACTCACCTGTGGCTGTGAACGTGTCACCAGCCAATCCCGTGTCTCGCTGCTCTGGTAACCCTTGGCAACAGACTGTGGCTCCGCCCCCAGCAGCCACTGGCTCAGAGCGCCCTCTGTCTTCTGTAGAAGGAATAACACATTTATATTTAGTTCACGTCTAAAGTTTGATTTGACCAAAACACCAATATCTGTCCAATCAGAGTTCTCACCTGTCTCTTGGGGGCGGGGCCGTGGGCAGATGATGTCACAGCTCCGAATGATGTAATGGCGGAGCGTAAAGCGCGAGTGTCGCCATAGAAACATAGGTCAGGTGTCTCCTCTGGGGTCAGGCTCAGGGTCGCCACTCTGCACAGAAAAATCACATGACCCGTCAGATTTAAACCTCAAACTTTAGATTTAAAAGCTTCATCTGGGTCAAACGTTTGGGTCAAACGTCCAACAGTGACCCCTCAGTGAAACATCAGAGCAGCCCCGGCTCAAGTCCCCAGTTCAAGTCCCTCGGCTCAAGTCCCCCGGCTCAAGTCCCCGCCTCAAGTCCTGGTGTGAGTCTGACCTGTCCAGGAGCGTGGTCAGCTGATTGGTCAGGTGGTTCCTCAGGTCGTTGCTGATTGGCTGCTTCTGGAGCTGGTCTGAGATTAGGTCCAGCTGAGCTCTGAGCTGTGGACACAGGACACGAGGGGTTAAAACTCTGGACATATAATTATGAAACACACAAGAGTCACAAGTGTAAATAAGACTCCTATCGTAAATCCGACGCAAATCCTATTAAAATCCCATTAGTACTTGAGCAATTTTCTTGATGTTATTATAGATGTATTTATGATAGTACACACATATTTATACATAAAAATATTTACCTGTGTCATTTACATAAGCTGCTGTTGAAGCGTTTCAGTCTTGTGTTTTAGATGTATTATGTTTATGTGGTGGTGTGTATATTTATTCACCTGTGTCATCTGGAGTAACTGCTGCTGCAGACTCTCACTCTTGACTTGCTCGAGGATCTCGATCTGTCCGAGCAGCCACAGCTCTCTGCAGCGCAGCGCCTCCTGCTGGCGACTCATCAGGCTCTGCACCTGCCCGCGCACCTGCACAGACAGTACGACAGGTGAAGAGGTGAGGCACAGACCGCTGAGGCATAGACAGAGGTGTTATGGCGTGAACCCAGATGAACGTGTTCCTCCCTGGTCAAATATTGAAAATTGTTGAAATTTTGTGTGACGATTATCATGGCCAAAATAAATGCAATTAACGATTATATCACGATAATGATTAAAGCTGTTATGGATATGAATAATTATAACTTTAACATAGAATATTATGGAGGAGCAGGGCCGTCACTGAAATTTGGGGGGCCGGGGCAATAAGCCTCACGTGGCCCCCCTATAATACAAATTAATAGGAAGAGGGTCCAATTCTGGGCCCCTAAGACTCTGGGGCCCCGGACAACAGATCCCTTTGTCCCCCCCGTCGACTCCCCTGTGGCGATCATCTTTGTTGCCGATTATCACAATTATATAAACGTATATAAACTGGACGTACCCGCTCAAAGCACTGAACCCGCCCTGTGTGCAGAATAAACCCTGAGACAACGAGTTTAGAGACGGAGTAAACGGTGATTTCAGAGTTTAGGAAACAAACCAAAAGAACACAACGATCCCAGAATCATCACTGCTGTCCCACCGTACTGTCATTAAGAGATTAAGACAATATGAACTCATCTGTCTGCTGTAAATGTGAGTAATTCAAGTACTAAAGTATTTCAGAGCAGGGTTCTCACCTAAAAACAGGTTAGACTTGGTCCTGGTGCACAAGGGTGTTCTCAGTCAGGTCCTCTGTCTCAGTCTCTCTCGGCGTCTGTCTCCCTCCTCTCTTTTTCTCTCTCTGTCCATCCTCTGTGGTCTAAGATCAGTTATACCTACTGAGAGTCACATGCCCCTCCTCCACTCCTCTCCTCTCCTCTCCTCCTCTCCTTCCTCTCCTCTCCTCCCTCCCCCTCCTCTGCTCTGCTCTGCTCTGCTCTGCTCTGCTGCTCTGGGTTAGGTGGAGGTGGAGGGTTATTTATTGAAATATTGGGTCTTTTGTTCCATTTCACCCAGCTCAGTTCAAACTCCCACTCTTCTCTCTCCTCTGTTCCCTCTTTTCCTCTCCTCCCTCCCTCTCTCCCTCTCTCCTCTGCTCCTTCTGGTTAGGTGTGAGGTGTAGGGATATTGAGTCTTTTGTTCCATTTGACCCAGCTCAGTTCAAACTCCCTTCCTCTCTCCTCTGTTCCCTCTATACCTCCTCTTCCCTACCCCCTCTGCTCCTCCCTCTCTCCTCTCCTCTGCTCCTCTGGGTTAGGTGTGGGGTTAGTTGTTGGGACAGTGGGTCTTCTGTTCCATTTGACCCCGCTCAGTTCAAACTCCCTTCCTCTCTCCTCTGTTCCCTCCTTCCCTCCCTCCTCCTTCTCGTCGTCGTCTCCCTCTCCCATTCCTCCTGGGTTAGCTGGGGTTATATGATTAGTTGTTGGGGTATTGGGTCTTTTGTTCCCTTTGACCCCGCTCAGTTCAAACTCCCTTCCTCTTTCCTCTGTTCCCTCCTTCCCCCCTGCCTCCCCCTCCTCTCCCTCTCTCCCCTGTTCCTCCTGGGTTAGGTGGAATTGTAGGATTAGTTGTTGGGGTATTGGGTATTTTGTTCCCTTTGACCCGCTCAGTTCAAACTCCATTCCTCTCTCCTCTGTTCCCTCCCTTCCCTCCCCTCCTTCCTCTCCCTCTCTCCCCTCTCCCTCCTGGGTTAGCTGGGGTTAAATGATTAGTTGCTGGGGTATTCGGCCTTTTGTTCCCTTTGACCCGCTCAGACAAAATGCCTCACACAGATGTTTTTGTGGCGTCTGTTTTCAGCTCTAACCTCCCTGTGATTCATTGATGAGCAACACGGACAAATATGAACCGTATTATTTTGGGATTCTCCAGATAACAACCTTACGCTCCCTCAGATATGCGCTCGAACGTGTCTGGAGACGTCTCTGCTCAGGTTCAAGTGTCGAACACAAGTCAAATGAACCACAACCACGGGTCTAGGGTCAGATTCATATTTATCTTTTTTTTGTTTTGCCAAAACACTCAAATTGTTCTGGTCTGAGGTCGGCCTGTGTTTACCTGATCTGCTTTAAAGGGCTCATATTACGCCATCGTCTGATCTCTATTATAATGTTGTTTCCTCATCGCAAACAGACCTGGAGTTGTGTTTTGTTTCATTGACACATGTTTAACACACAAACCCTGTATATTTAGGCTGAGTTCTTCTCTCAAACAGAAAACACTCTGTTCCACCTTGTGATGTCATGTGGTAATACAGGAAGTGCTCCACTGTGTTTTTAAACTCCACACACCTTCACTAGAATCATTTGGATCATTTGAGCCTTGGAATTTTGAATCTCTACTAAACTAAAGGTAAAAGGAGCTGTTCACTTGAAAACTACTGCTTCATGACATCACAAGGTGGAACAGAGCATTTTGAGCTTTGGAGACGTAGACAGACTAATAAAGTGTTACTCAAACATGTGAATGAAACAAAACAACTCTCAGTTTATTTTTGAGGAGGTAACAGCGTTAGAACATGACTTAAAGTCCACAAGAGTCAGTTTTGTGTCATACAGGACCTTTAACCTGACCCAGAATTTCAAATATTTACTTCTGTGCTCAAAGCTATAATTACACCTAAGCAGGTTTGACTCTCACCAAACGAACTGTGTGTCCGTGTGTGTGTGCGTCTGTGTACGTGTGTGTGCGCGTGTGTGTGCATATATATACCCATAAATGTATGTGTGTGTGTTCGTATCTCACCTCTGTAGCATTTTGTCTCAGTTCTTTCTCCGTCTTTAAGACTCCGCTCACAGCGTCCTCCAACTGCTGCTGCGCCCGACTGCACTGCCCCCACAGGTCCATACTGAAACTGCACACACAGGAAAAAACACACTGGATCAATAACAACATGAATACTACTGTTTAGAGCTACAACGTTTCGTCAATGAAATCAACGACGTCAACCTGACGTCTAGGAAAATACGGCGCCGCATGTAGCGCCAGTGCGTCGCTTTTAGAGCCGAGTCTTTAAATAATCTGCATGTGCCACACTGCGAGTACTACCTGATCTCTCCACAACTGTGTCCAAACATAAACTGTCCTTCAGGGAGACACCATTTTTCAGCAGAGCTACAGACAGGTGCCGTTAACGCTCGCACACAGCTCCATGGCACCGTACAGGTGATTGGCCAATGAATCAAAAAAATATCGTTACATTTAATCGATAAGAAAATAATCATTAGTTGCAGCCCTACTACTATTACTACCACTAAACATGTCCAAACGATCCCTGCTCCAAGACAAATTTCTGTGAGGAGACAAAATGAAACAAAACCTGAAACCCTGAGATAAATGAGGCTGAAAACACAGATCTGATCTAATACAACGAGACCAGACCAGAGTCCAAGTCCTGGTCCACAGAGTCCAAGTGGAGTCCAGAATCCAGAAAAACAATTATGTGCACACACACACGACACTCTGCCCCTAAAACTGATCCTGAACCAGGTCTAAGCCTGGTCTAAATGTGGTCTAAACCTGGTCTAAACAGGGTCCAGATTTAGCTGTGGTTTAGTCTGGACTCTGACTCAGATCTGTGTCTGACCACATGGATCAGACCAGGACTACACAAGGACTAGACTAGGACTAAATCAGGATCACAACAGGACTAAACCCTGATCAGAGGTTAACTATACCAGAATTAGACCAGGATTGGACCTGGTTTAGTCCTGGTTTAGTCCATTCAGTGTCATATCCTGGTCTGTGACACCAGTTCAAACCACAGCTGAGATGTTTTTAGCCTGTTCTCAAACAAAGTCCTTGTTTAGTTCTGGATTTGGGTTTTGAACTGGTTTTAGGTCCTGGTTCTAGGCCCCTGTGCGTGCGTGTGAGATAGATAGGACCCAGCTGAGGTCTAGTCCTGGTTTAGTTCTGATAAAGTCTCAGTTTTGACGTAGACTTCGCTGAATCGGGTTTATCAGAACTCACAGCTGACTGAGTCCACGCCCTGAGACGCCCGAGACCGAGGGGCTCTGTCCTGACGCAAGGACATTCTTTAAATCAGACCTATTCCGCAAACTGGACTGTTCAGAGCTTTTAACCATGATATAGTCGTTTCCTTCTCAGTCCTCTGCTCACTACTGTGATGTGCAGCTGTCCACAGGGGGCGCCGACAGCATGCAGAGCTTTGTTGTGATGATGTTTACGACAACGTCAGCTCCCATTGGGCACCACAGTTCTCTAACGTGGAAGTCAGCGAACTTATTACTTTTATTAAGTCGTTTTAGATGAATATTGTGATTTAAAACGTGCAAATTATAACAAAGATCCACAGGTCTGTCGTAGATTATAACTAAAGAGCGACACAAGCACAATATGTCTGATTTAAGGGACAGAGCCACATCACATTCACTACAGCTCAGTTTCTTTATCAGTTTTGTATTAGACTTGACCAATAACTGCAGCAAACCCTAAAGTGCGACACAGCTCTCCCTCAGCCAGATGCCCTCCCAGACACAGCCCCTCAGAACCCGGGTCAGAGGAGCAGGTTCTGACCCAAATAACATTGAACACTGAACATTAGCACAATCCCATCAGACGGAATGAAGCCGGGAGTCTTCTGCAGAAAAGGTCATTGTTAAATTCATTTTACGTAAACAGCGTGGCCTGCGCGTTGCGTCATCAGCCCATTTGTTACATTTGTGAAGGTGTTTTCTGCAGAATCCGCGTTTCCTTCTGCTTATTTCTGCACAAACACCGAACCCAAAGCGTTTTACACCGAGGTCGTGTTAAAATCCACGGGTATGACACAGAGAGGAGCGAACTAAACGCGCGCAGCTCAGGATTAAAGACTTAAATCCTAAATAGTCACGTAATTTCACAAACCTCTGATAAAACACCGCGCTAAAAACAGCGCCGACTCGGACTTGAAATCTGACGCGTTTAGGCTGGACTCCTCTGCTCAAATATTGATCTTTGCGCCTCAAAACGAACTGAACAAACACACGAACCGGATCAAGAAATGCACCGAAGATCAGGTCGGATTAGAAACGTTATTAAACATGTTCCGTAGGCCACTGCTGACGCCGGAGAGTTCTTGGAAAGAGGCTCCACAGCAAACAGCACGTTATCAGATCTAAACCGGGACTAAACCGGGTCTAAACCGGGACTAAACCGGGACTAAACCAGATCTAACCCAGGTCTAACTCCAGACTCTCCCAAACCCGCAGTATCCGTGTTTAATCCGTCTTTACCTCGTGTTTTGGAGCCGGCTCAGATTCCGCAGCTGCTCCGCCATTTTCCGCCTCTGTCTGTGGCACGTACTCTGCGCGCTCCCGAGGGCTCACGGCCCCGTCAGCTGAGCGCGCCCACGTGACCCCGCGAACTCACGTGACCCCGCGCACCCACGTGACCGCGCTCTGCGGAAGCTTCAGGCCAAAACTTTTGCACCAAAGAGACGCACGTGTTTGACCCAAAGACTTTGGATTATAGAGTCTGTGTTTAAGCGAATATGACCCGGGTTTACGCGGCTATTACGCTGCTATTACGCGGCTATCACGCCTCTAAACGCCGCGTTATAAGCCGGATATGAGCCGGATATGAGCCGGTTATGAGCCAGATATGAGCCGGTTATGAGCCGGATATGAGCCTGTTATGAGCCAGATATGAGCCGGTTATGAGCCGGTTATGAGCCGGATATGAGCCGGATATGAGCCAGATATGAGCCGGTTATCTCCCGTTTAAAAGCTCAGGCTTGTGACACTTTCACTGTGGAGTTAAAAACATCATAAAAATGAAACTTCAGACAAACTCTCTTCGTCCATCTTTCCTCTTCCCCCCTTCCCTCTCTCTGTCTCCAACCCCCTCTCTCTCTGTCTCATCCCCCCTCTCTCTACCTTCCCTCTCTCCCCTCTCTATCTTTACTCCCTCTCTCGCTCCCTCCCTCCTGTCTCCCCTGTCTCTGTCTCACCCCCCCTCTCTCTACCTTCCCTCTCTCCCCTCTCTATCTTTACTCCCTCTCTCGCTCCCTCCCTCCTGTCTCCCCTGTCTCTGTCTCACCCCCCCTCTCTCTACCTTCCCTCTCTCCCTCTCCCCCCTTACCTCTCTCTCCCCTCTCTCTGTCTCACCCCCCTCTCTCCCCTCTCTATCTTTCCTCCCTCTCTCGCTTCCTCCCCCCTTTCCCCCCTCCCTGTCTTCTCTCCCTCTCTCCATCTTTCCTTTTTTTCCCCCTCCCCCTTTCCCTCTCTCTCCTCTCCTCTTTCTCTCTTCCATTCCATTGTCTTGTTTCTTTAACTGTAAAATAACTGTAATAATAAAGGAGGGTACGGCGCCCCCCATAGACTGAAAACAACATAGACCAATGATGAACACAGACCACGATCAATGTAAAAAAAATATTTGTGATACCATAATCTGAACAAAGTCTACGGGAAACACAGCCTCTCTATCTCCATTTCACATTATCTCCTGACGCGATCACTGCGGCGGGTCCCACTCTCACTCAGGCCTTAAACACATCGTAAAGAAAGGCCTTGAACGCATCACAAAGTTCATCAGAGTTTAGAGATAACAGCGGGAAAAAAACAGACGACAGATACACAAACAAGGTGAGGCCAAACACAGCTGCAGCAGAACGTGACCAGGAGCCAGAGGACGGACATCTGACCTACGCTCTACAGACAGAATAATTAAAAGAACTTTAAAACTAGGGTTGTGCAATATGTGCAGGTTCAGCTTTTTTCTTTATATATATGCTACATAATGATGTCTTTTGATGGAGGAAGTTTGCAATTACTGTATAGAGAGAATTCAAAGCTGGGATGGGATTATTTTCATTATTTTACTTTTAATTTTACATTTATTTATTTATTTATTA
>KN477674.1:13875-25911 GCA_000787095.1 Periophthalmodon schlosseri
TATTTGTTTAAAGATATCAATGTACTTGCAAATAATGTTAGTGCAAAGAAGCCTATCTTGGGGGTGTTTACAGACCACATAGCCCTATGACTTGCCTGTGCTGTGTGTTTAACTATGGATTGGTTTGAAAAATTAGTAACTGTTCCATTACATGCAGGAGCAAGACTTCTGACCCCTTGCAATGCCCCTCGGCTTTGCACAAGACGTGGGGGGCTTTCCAGGCTGAAGGGTAGGGCAGATCAGAGACCACCTGACCACTTTTCATCCAATCACAGGCCAGGACCCCGTGTGCTACGTCTGCAGGCGACATGTGGTTAACCACCTGGCCCCGCTGCCTGACCCGCTGGAGCGAACGCAGGAGGAAGAGGGAGCAAGGACGCCCTGTACAGCCATTTGCTCATCAATGGAGGGCATCACCGCCACTTAACACACTTTATTGATCCGTGCAGCCTGCAGGGCCTCTGTTGTGTGTCCATTTCCTATTGATTATTTCAAGTCTATTCTTATTGAGCGCCTTCTCTTCCCTCTAACCACCGCTCTCCTCACTCAGATTCACAAGGGATTTTTTAAGCAGTCATTTGAAATTATAATCTGTGAGTAAATGTCATAATCGCCCCTAAGGCCTGGTGTAGATTGGCTGGAGAGCAGGGGTCTCTGAGGTCGATGACACTGGTCAATACAGATCCATTTGTGTTATAGCTAGTGCAGTGGTCACCCCGGCTAAACTGACTGACCTCATCTACTCTGTTTAGCATCTCAGGATTTTATACTCGTCATAATTCCTCCCTTGTAATCTATACTGCAGTTATTGCAGACTGCGCTAACATCCGAGCAGTAATTCAGATGTTATTGTTTGGCCGCTGGAGGCTTGTCTCCGAGCTGTGTGAGTGAATGAAGAGTGGCGCACAGGCCAGCGCCTCATCAATGCTTCATAGGTTAGATCATTAGATCTGAAGTGACAGCCTTACACAAGGTTGGGGAGTGGGGGTTGCTTAGATAAAGATTGGCATATTGCTATTGATTCACCACCCCTGGGGCTTCTTCTGTTACTATGGTTATAGCTGGGAGAGGTATGAATGAACAATGCAAAATAACATAACTTTTAAATCAGATTTACTCGGATTTCCAAGTCAGTCAGTTACTGATTTATTTACATTTTACATACAGTTTTATAGTTATTGTTGCAACTGAGAACTGACCTTTGTCATTTTTGACTAGTAGTCTTTAATGTTAATGGGTTTTGTATGCTTCTGTTGTACAAGTCATTTGAGATAACCATCTTGATCCTGTGTACTTAACGTCTGTGTCTTTACTATATGAGTCAGGACTCTCATTCTGTGGAGAAAGGGGTACACAAAAATTCCCATCCCTCCCATGTTAGTGAGTGCCAACCTCCTCAGCTGTCCTCCTAAAACAGGCTGAAATAAGAGCGGGCCTCCGAGGCTTTGATCTTTTACTGCTGGGGTCAGGGCTGAAATGACGCGTAAATGAGGGAGGAATGAGTTTTCATTTTGTCAACCTGTTCTGTTATTGTAAAGCTAAGGGGCCTTTGGTGTGACATGACAGCAGATTGTTTTAAGTGCCCAAACCAGCGGAACGGCAGAACATGTTTGGGTGTCACAGGAAAAAGGAAAAAAGCTCAACATTACATAGAGGTAGTTAGTCTGTCGGACGGAACAGCTGCTGGAGCTTAAAGCCAGACCAAAACCATTTTAGTATTGAAATTATACATATGCATCATATATGGTTACATTTTCCATTAATCTTAAACAGTATTGTGACTGCAGTAGTTTTGTAAGTTTGTATTTAATGTAAACTTCAATATATAGATTAGAAAAATGATATAATGACAAAATACATAACTAATAAAGATGAAGTGATGTTTTGTGAACATGATAGCCTCAGTCTGAAAATGTGTTCTTTGTTGTGACTCCATCCCTTGGTGCCATATTGCATCGTGTGAGCAACCAGTACGCAATTCCTGGTGATCCTTCTACAGATCCGAACAATGGGCTTGGTCAGGCATACCTATTGCAAACATTATCACGTGTACAGTTAAGCATAAGGTTGCATTCCATATAGGTTTTTACTTACTGCTTTTCAAATCGTACCAATCCCAATTCCTTTGTTGCTGGTTGTGCATGTTGTACACATTTGTTCAGTGAGTACACCTGGCGGCTGTAGTGCGGGACCCAGATGAAGAGATAGGGAGGAGCAAAGAGACAGTAGCAAATACCGCTAAGAGGGCGCAGCATCTGTAGCTGTTTACCGCTTTCACATTTCCGGGGGAGTCTAAACCTGCTCCCTGGAACTACATAAAGGCAACAAAACATGATCATTTTGGGGCTGTATTTGTACTAAAACGCTCCATAGAACATCTCCCGACATCACCCACGCCTTGTTCTCAATACAGAGACCCCACCACTCTCTCCCCCTTGAGCTGACACAACCAAAGCAAGGAGAAAAATCGGTTGCTATATCCAAACGATCCCAGTCTCCGCTTGCGCTCAGTAGTTTGCACTCCCCCCCCATCCGCTTTTTTTTCTATTTGAACTTGACAGTTGTTTCTGAAGTGCGGTGCTCTATATCACAAGAAGGGAATCTGCGCCCCGGATTGCACGAGATGTGAAAGGTGAAAAGTGGAAAAAAACACTCCGCTACACCCAAACACTGGGAAGAAAAACTAATACATAAATAAATAAATCAACAATAGCATCCAAAATGGTGAAACAATGAAACAGATTGCAGCGGGAAGATTTTAAATTGTGCTTGTATCAATAATTTAACTACCTGGGATTGGGTGTTTCTGTTCAAAATACGGTTTGGCAGAACTGGGAGAGGAGTTAAGATTAGGGGGACTTGTTTATTATTGATGTAGCAGCGTGCACATCTGGAGCTCACACTGCCAGCCCCCAAACAGTGTGGAGTGCTGTCAGTTGTCTGCACAGTTGAATTGTTAGTGGCATGATACAGTCAGAGACCTGGTTGCAGCACTATGTGAAATTCCAACACCATCTCCTGTGAACAAATACAGCCTGTTTATGAGAGAAACCCAGCACCTGTTAAAACAACAAACAGGAAAACAATGTCTAAAATGTTCCGGAAATTTTGACTGGAAACTTGAACTGCACATTTTGAGAAGAGTATGATACTGGAACTTGTTCTACTATATTTTTACTGCTACTTCTAGACTGCTTGGGTTACATTTGCAACAACTACTGCAACCACAATCGCTACTTTTCGGTCTTCAAAAATGACAACTGCTTACATGCTGGCTTAAATATTTGTGACTCCAGCATATTGCTACTGCAGAGTTTATATACTACCAGTTTTAGTACTTCTAGTTGGTAGATGTCACTAGACGTTCAGGCTTTCCAACATAAATAAACTGTCCTTTAAGAGGTCCTTTTCTCCATGGATTTGTTGTTGTTTTGCCTGGAAAATTCCACAAAATGGAATAAAACTTCATGGAGACAATTTTAAAAAAATTTTTTTGCCAATAAAAACGCTTGATCAAATGCAATGTAAATACGTTCATGCCTGGAAAGTTTATTTTTTTCATGAGACAAGCAGGTTATGGATCCTCCACAATAAAAAGTTACATAGTGGTCAATAGTATATTTTTACAGCGTTTGACTTGCTAATATTTTTCCTAACCTCTGCTGGCCCTTGTAGCACACCTTATGTTTCAAAGTGCTGTTATCCCTCCCTAATACCATGTCAGTACCAATGCTAACGGTTAGCATCAGTTCTCTTTACCTTCATCAGCCACTCAGCCCGGCACAAATGACCCTTGCCAGTGCACCGGGGGCTGGCGTGAACTTAATCACTTGAGCAAATTGAAACCACTCATTCTGCACTATTTTTACAGGGGTATAGCTTATGACCTCGGACTATACTAAACGACCCCTGCTTTTGAAAAGGACTGAAAAAGGCCCTAATGTTCCCGGGTCAGTCCATATCGGGTAGATTTCTGTGCCACTTAGTGCGCTAGCTGTGTGATTTATGTATGCTGTTGTAATCCTTTTGCGGGTGACGTTTAGGGTGCGTGGTAAAAGTGCTGTCTTTGGTGTGAATGTTTATCATGGGGCAGATACAGCAGCTTTTGAAGGCTTTCACAAGGCTGTAGTAAAAGTCTGTGACCCCGATTAGGCCTTTCAGTTCTGTCTCCTGTCAGCGGTGAGCAGCACAGAGGTCACCGGCCCTAAAAATCCAGAAGAAGTTTGAAAGCACTGTTTTTGATGTAACTGAGAATGTACAGGCACATGTTTGGAAAGTTAAGTAGAACCGTACCCCCCTTTTTCAACCCAATGAGGTCATATATAGCAAATCAACTGTCAGCGTGCATAGATATAATAACTCATTACAATATGATGGAACAGTGATTTTGTCTTTATGATCACGATGTTGATAAAAGACATAACAAACTTTAAATAAATAAACAAACAAACAAATAAATACATAAATGATCATTGAGTGCACTCTTCCAACAAGCAGAGGAATTCAATATATAAATAATTTTTTATGAATAACAGTTACACATAAATAATGCATTTCTCCATACATTTTCCATAATTAACCATGACATTTTATTTTTCTCTTACAAATTTCCTAAACTGTAAAGTTGTGAGCCTTGCTGAAAGACGTGTGGTTAAAAAAAATCCAAAGAAAACAGCACAGCTCCACAGACAAGTAACAGGCTAGCAGTTAGCACATGTTTACCTATTCCTTTCCTTTTGTTCTTTATCCCCGCGCTCAGGGCTGGGATGTCAGGGGTATTGAGGGACTTAGACACGGTTTCACCCTGATCTGCTTTCACTCACAATTGTCATCTCACTATGCATTTCCACAAAAGGCCTACATGCTCACTCAAAACATTGCATAAGATTCCATGCACACTTAAAACTCTAAAGCCGTTTCTGTCTAATATTGTTAATTCTAAACAGACACGTTATACAGCCACAAGGTTTTTAATATCTCCTCAAATAATAAGTGTTTAGACTTGATTTACACAGCAGTAAAAGTCTCCAAAGTGCAGAGTAATCTTTCATTATAGGTCCTGATGATGGGGCTGCCCCTATCTGTTCTTCATTATCTTTAATCACTCAATGTTATAGCTATTACGTTTTATTGTAACAGAGATGATAAAAACGGCCTTGTTAAGAAAGCAAAAACACCCCTTACTTTTGGGTTGACTTGTTAACACAGTTGTACAATGTGGAATGTATTTAGAAGTTGAACTGGACTACAAAAACAGATTCAAATAAACAAAGTAACTTGAACTAGCACTTTTTTACTGTGACTTTTTAAGGAAAAGAAAAAGTTGTAGGTGCAGTAATAGTACTGGGTAGTAGGAGTAGGTATTATTATAAGAGTAGTATACTTAAGTACTATTATTAAAAAGTTGTGGTTTAGTTGATGATATAATGATAGCAGTGCAGCAGATCTACAATGTTTTTGTCTAGGGGAAGCAAATTAACCCAGAGATGCCTCACACAGGAATCAAACTCGGGACCTTTTTGCTGTGAGTTCTACAGACACTGCGTAGTAGTGGAGATCAGAGAGAAGTATTTATTTGACTAATGACACCAGCTGCTTGCTTAGAAGTCCTTGTTATATTATATTGCTTTGCTATTTGCACATTGTGAATTCTATCATCCTTCTCTGCAAGTGGTATGCGTTTTTGTTTTGTTTTTTTTGTGATGAAATGCAACTTTTAACACTACCTAATAACTGACATATCATTCAAATAAGACCCTTTGTGCACACATTTCAATAGCCCCAACACTGAAGCATGCAATTGATATTATGTTAGCCCACACCAACAGAAACTGGATTCAGGGTTTGTATTGAGAGCTTGGCCCATGACACTGACCACGGCCCGTCACTCTGACATACGGAGGGGGGGTATGGGATCTCAGCTGAGGTATTTGACCCCGCATGACCCTTGAACCCCGGCATGATTGAAGTGGCCGGGCTTTCCTCCTCTGCTCGCTCCGGCCTCAAGACAAGGTGACGAGTCCTTTAGGAGTTCTCTGGTTGCAACCTTTGGAGATGGTCATGGGGGGATAGGCGCCTGCTTTTCTATGGGTGGGGCTGTGTTTTCTTGCTGTGTGCCTTCAAAATGGCCGCCACTCAGACAGGCTTGAGTGTCACCTTGTAATCCGTGATAGCTCCGGGGCGGGATTTTGCCTCTGAGGCCAGGACACGTCATTTATCAAAGGCTCAGGTAAGCTTTGTAATCCCTTAGATGCATATTAGTCCATGAGTTGGCTTTTGCTTCGCCCGGTAAGTGTTTTCTTTCAAATCACCTCCCCTCTGTTGCCAAAATATCACTACAACCTAATCACATCCCCCAGAGCACTGATACATCCAGGTGTTGTGTTACTCTTGAGCTAATCTAATAATCTCCCTTAGTTTTCACCTTGTCCATGCCTCAAGGTCAAACAATTTCTCTCTCTTTAGTGCTCTCGAATGTTGCACAGGTCACCAGCGCTAATCCCCAATCACTCGGATCCTGGTGGATTTCTCCCACGACTAGGTGAAACCGAATCCCGGAGCCCAGAGCTGTGGTCCGAGATGTGTACACAGATAAGCATCCCCAGCACACTCCCAGTCCAGGGTCTTAGACAAAGAATTCAGACACATCATCACAAATCCATTATGAGCTGCCCAGAGAGCGGCGGAGAGGGACACAAAGCCCAGCTGCAGCAGAGAGCGAAAGGACTGGATTCAAACTGACCTAAGTATTTGTGCCCCACTACAACACTAGGCTTGTTTTGAACCTTAATCTGTACATTGTAGTTCAGTAATTCAGTTTGGTGTTTCAAAGTTGAAAAACTTGTAATTTAAAGTAATTTAGAGAACTTTGTATAAATGATTTACAAATATTTCAAATAAAGAAATTTGAAAAGCCAGCAAAGACTACATGCTTTTATAATTTACAAAGACGTTATGGATTGACACCACGTCCTGCCCCCCTGATTTCTGATCGGTATGATTGACAGGCAGATTAACCAATCAGCGGATCGCATGGTCAGCTCATGTCTGAGCAAACTGCAGCTTGAAAAGGAAAGAAGAACACAGAGTACTGAGAAATAACACACATTTCATATTACATTACATATTAGCTTTAGGTTCTGTTACAAACTGAAACCAACCCAACCTAGAAGAAAATATGTTTAAAAGTTCAATTTTAGGCTGTTTTTATAAAGTACCTTAGCTACATGTTTAATGTTGTTCTGATTCTGATTCAAAAGCACCCAAAGCCACTTTGCAGTACAGTTTCTTAGTAATATAGCCACATCATTCTCTATTTGTAATTTCACTGAATTCAGGGAACTGTATATCAATACACAAACTTTATCTAGCAACTTTGCATTGCAGACCTGACCTTGTGTTTGAACAGGCACAAGCCAGGACTAATTTTGTTTAGTTCGAGTGAAATCTACTGTAAATGGTTCTATTGTTCATGGTAAACTGCTGTTTGTGTATCTTCAAGTGACAGCGGCTGAGCAAAACAACCACAAGTGGAGCATTTGTCTGTATTTGAGGCATTATACTGCTCCACGTTCACCAGAAGAATAGTCTTTGTAAGTGCTACGCCCGCTCGCCATGTGCTTGGCTAGGTTTTGTGTCTACTGCACTTTAATGTTGTGATAGCCTTCAATTAGCCCAGAATTTAGCGGTAGCTTCTGAAACCATGAAAGAAAACAAGTCTTTTGAGCTACCCTATTTTGATCTACATGCAGCACACCATGACCTGAATGCGTGCAGACAGTTAGTTAAAATATTCAAATAAAGAAAATAAAGAATATATTGAAATATGCGTTGTGAATGTAAAGTACTGCGATAGCGACATTAATCCTATATGTAAATATTGGGGTTTTTTTATACCCTTTTACCCTTTCAGTATTCCAGTTGATACTTCACAACAAGGGCATGTAAATTTGTGTTTCTCAGGACAGGCTTAACAATGTTCTGAGTACAGCCTCTATTTGTTATCATAATATAACCCAGTCAAGTATATGCTACCTATTTATACTGCAGCTTTAATTATCCACAACTTTGCCTTTGAAGTGTGATCAATCAGCTCATACCTGATGCCAGCAGAGGCTTTGGAATCCCACTGCCCCCCTCCTCCACCTCCAACCTGTCAGTCTCAGTGTTCTGTTGTTCTCCTTAGTCTTCTAACACTGACAATATGTGTAGGGAGATGTAACAGAGTTCTAACAAACGTAATTTTCATGACACTGATCATGTAAAGTACTAGTCGATAAGAGTTAGCCTGCTATAGTCACTTTTCCATTGGTCTGCCCCACCCCAGCCTATCCAGATGTTACCACGGGAACCCCCGTTCTCATCATTATTGGTCGTAGGATTTTACTTAGAGATTCCGATCTTGACAGCAAAAAAGTTATATACAGACTACAAACCCATTTCAAAGCTATCCAGAGAGGCTGCATTATTGACTTGAACTTCAAACATTTTACACAAATCAACCTATTTCCTATTATATTTTAGCAGCAATACATTTCTCTAGTAGTCAGTTCTAATGCATGAGATTCCCGCTTAACCCCGGCTGAGTGAAAGTGGGCAGGGATAAGGTGGATAG
The DNA here is from genome assembly GCA_000787095.1 of Periophthalmodon schlosseri. NCBI lineage: Eukaryota > Metazoa > Chordata > Actinopteri > Gobiiformes > Gobiidae > Periophthalmodon > Periophthalmodon schlosseri. The sequence goes on from KN477674.1 coordinate 22,490, forward strand.
AGTCGGGTAAATATGGTTAGGCTCCATGAAGATGCACTTTTCATGTATGTCAGATCATACATCAAAGAGTTGCAGAGTACACAAAATGAAATATGAAATTCTAAAATAAAAACATAAAAGAAAGAATTCATTCTATACTTTCATAGCAACCTACACAGTTTTTTTCAGAAATATTAGACTAAGATTCCAGGCTTGAAAAACCTTTGCTTCATGAATATGCAACATGCCTCTCCAGTAGTCGCTGGATAAAGAGCATTTGTCATAGAGGGACTGGTTTTAGTTTACATTACAAATGATGTTGTGGCTTTGGAGGGGGTTTACTTCTGACTCAGCTCAAGTTCTGTTTCCTGAACACATCATGTTTTCATTTTCCAAATGAAGAGCGGAGCCAATGAGAAAATCAATAGCATAGATAAGATGGCCCTCTGCCCTTGGTGTGTGATGTTGAAGCCATATGGAAGCAGCAGGGTGCAAGAACGAAAACCACCCATCTGATCCCAATGCAATTCTTTAACTCAAAAAACTGTCTCAGGAAATGTGTAACCCCAAATAAAACCAATTTTTAAGCATCAACAATGGAAGAGAAGCCGGCAGAGGTACATATGTTTGGCATAATAGCGTTAGTGAACTAGCCTGGTTGCGGCTTGAGGTCAAAGGTCCCCCGCAAAGACTTACAACGTGAATCAAAGAGAGGTGCGGCGGCAGAATGTATACATGTAGGGTCTGATCTATGATAGTCCATGCTTAGGGCCGTCTCAGCAATATGTTCTCCATTACATAGTCCAGGTGATTTGGGCCTGTCTTTCCTCTGAACACGATCTCCTCCAGGCCATGGCCCGCATCTTGTTAAACCGGCACGGTCCGGGCGTGGATTGAGTTTAAAAGTAATAAAAGAAGTGGACCTGCTGGCTAGGTGAAAAACCCACTATCAGATTCCTAAAAGCAACGGTCTTTTTATGTGTAGGCCTCCATTCAACGAAGCGTTTAATTCAACAAATCCACGGTTGTGATCCACCAGAAACGTGGCTGGGGTTAGTTCAATTTGTACCAAACGATCTCCACATGATCAAAGTGCGGCAGGCTCTCCTCCACATACTGCTTAAATTAGACTAACACCAAAGTCTCAGGCTCTGGGACAGTATTTGGAATGTCTTAGCAGAGGAGACATTCTTGTTCACATATGGTTTCAATAAGGCCAAAGATGCCAGCTTCACAACTTTAATAGGCTGACATGGAACTTCAGTGCTAACTCACTGACTACCAGCATGTATATCTGTCACCTACAGACTGGCATATGAGCGTGACTGGTTTTATTCTGTTTGTTCAAGGCTTTTTTAAAGATGTGCTAGGAATGAGTGGTTTTGGAATAGATGGAAAGGATGGTAAGCTGAGAACCCATACTTCCCTATAGCCTAACCACAATTACACAGTTACATAATTTTATACAACTCTCAACTTTCAACTATAGTACAATATCTGTTCCTTGTTTTTCTCAGCGTAAATCCAGTGAAGATGCACGTCCAGCACTGGTTAAATCAGAGCTGACTCCTTATGACAAACTTCTCTGTCATGCGGGAAAGACATGGCCAAACACATGTGCTCCAAGAGAATAAATATTGAATAAATATTGAATAAATATTACAAATATTTGTCTCTCCATTTGTAAAAAGGTAAGTGTAATCCTTTACATTAGGTGCAAACTCTTATGTTTTCTTTTTGGTCAATATGCAACTTGCTTTGTTGGCAGTAATAACATTTGTCATTATAATTTGACATGTTCTCTCAGAGAAACCACTTGCACATTGTATTAGAACTGGTTTCTTGCAAAGCTGTCATCATATTTGTTGAAAAGGTACACATTGTTATGCTGTTGATTTCCAGATGTCTTCTGCATTGTGGCCAGTGGTCAGCTGAACTTTGCTCTCCCATCAACTACGCACTGAGACTGGTAAGTTACACCTTAAAACACTGCATTGCATTTGTAAAGGATTTTAGGGCATATTTGTCTTTATATTCTGCTTCAAACAAAAGTCAAACTACACAGACAAAACATATCCAAACAATATGGAGGCACCGCGAGTGACTTATCTCCGTTTGCAGGTCGCTGCTTCGTTAAACCATGTGTGAGAGGCAGGGCCCTGGAGTTTATGTAAAGGGTAAATATTTGAAATTACTTTGTTATTGTCTTGGTATTTATTTCTGAAATAGGAACAATTTGATTCATGATTGTGCTTTGTGTTTTCAGGTGTCCAGAGGCTCTTAGGTGCTCCATAGAGGCCAAATATTGTCAATTTCTTTTTGTACACTCTGTTGACTTTTGGGTAATTACTTAATTTTCTATTTATGTTTGTTAGTAAGTCATAGAAATAAGACAACACTGTATAATGCATTGTTTTAAATGTGTGTTACTTTACTTATTGTATGAATGTTGCATGGATTTGCATTTTTAAATAAAAGCAATTGTTTCTAAGCTACTGAGTGTAAAGGAGTTTTATTTTGAAAAGCACCCATCTTTAAAGGTAAAGAAGTTGTAAAATCACCAACAGTAGTGTGTTGTAAAAAAAAAAGGTAAGATATTGGGTAAGAAGCAGTTCTTTCATCCACTGCATGCTTACCATAAATATACGACTTTGGACAGACAAATTAGCATTATTAGCATTATTAGCAGCATTATTCCTGCAAAAGTGGTACACATATGCAAGAATGAAATCCCACACTGCATACATACTAACTGCTTACTCGTCAGTGGTGCCCTGTACATCTGCCAGGCATGTGCCGCACACAAACACCCCAGTGAGAAGACAGGGGCGCGGTTCTCGTGTGTCTGCTGTAGGCCCAGTGCACCCTCTGGCATGTTGTAAAAGCTGCTCTTATATCAGTGTCAGAACCAGACAGGCCACGCTAGAGCAACGTCCACCCCTCTTCTCACTAAAGTAGGAGATACCATGCCTCACTTATGGCCTGTTTGGATGTCACACCAGTATAACAGATATAAACACACAATCACACACACTAGCGCCGCATACTTTGACAATCCACAGCTGAATTGACTTAGGATTCTCCAGAGGGTTGAGATTTTGCACAAATTTCACTCAGCGTCTGCACTTTTTGTTACAACTGGCATAAAGAAAATGAGAAAAGTGAGAGCAGTAGGGGGTTGGCGGGTTGCTCGTGGGTTGGGGGCATCCCACCAGGAGCACATTCACACTCCTCAGCTCTATTTCTGTTCTACTGCAATTAGTCTGTTCCCAGAAGACAAGGCTATGCAGAGGCAATATGTGAACACGTCCTTTTTGGCATGTCAATCTACAGCTATACCACAGAGTGGAGCAGGGGATAGGGTGTTTTGAAGTTTGGTTAATGCTTTATTAAATGTTTTTTTTTATGTTTATCTCATTATTATTATTGTTATTGTTATTGTT